>QEOT01000883.1:38787-135143 GCA_003123785.1 Pterocarya stenoptera | reverse complement strand
TCTTTCCTGTTTGGAAAAATCTGAATGCATCGAGTTGGGGGACGAAGTGTACCTGTTTTAACCCATATCAGTCAAATGTTCTTTAAGCAAAATTTTATATATCATTACTATCCTATTTTTATTTTACGATATATTTATCATTTATTACTATTAAATAATTATTTATTATATATTTTTTTATAATTTAATAATAATAAATATATCATATATTACTCAATATGATTAAAATAAGATTAAAAAATTAAGATGAAAGTGATGTATAACATTATTCTTATTATAATATTATCAAAATTTTATGTTTTCTACTTAAAGCAGTAATAGGTTGCTGCCGTCCTGCCTCGCACAAATTAATCTTTTTATTATTTTAAATTTATTTATTTATATTTATTTATCATTTTGAATTTTTTTTAAAATATTTAAAAATATCAATTAACTAATAGTTATTTTTTAATTATTAAGTAAAAAAATTAAAAAATTAAAATATAGAAAGTTTCAAAATGAAATTTCAAAATTAGGTGTCAAACAAACATTTTCCTATCTGGACGGATACCCATTTGCTGACAGTTGATTTTATACATAAAAACCCAAAATAATTGAATGTTAATGGCTTGATACGTGGGTTGTTTCAGGTTGGAGATGGAAACAGTGACCACTACTGCTGGCAAAGGCCGGAGGACATGACAACCGACCGCCGGGCCTACAAGATTGACCCGAGCAATCCCGGATCGGATCTCAGCGGCGAAACGGCTGCCGCCATGTCGGCGGCCGCCATTGTCTTCCGCCGATCGAATCCCGCTTACGCCCATGAGCTCCTCCGCCACGCCATCCAGGTTTCAATCAATCCCTGTCTGGCTCCCTCTCCCTCTCTCTATTCCAAGTGTTTGGGTTTCCAAATAAAAACTAAAGAGTCAAAGGGTTAAAAGAAAAGAATAAGAGGAGGTGCGTTTAAATATTAAATTAAGATAGGATTGAATTTTGATGATAAAATATTATTTTTTAATATTAATATTATTTTAAATTTTAAAAATATTAAATTATTTATTATATTTTATATTAAAATTTAAAAAAATTATAAAGAGTGGATTCGAGTCAGTTTGGTTTGGAAACAAAACGTAGCAGAGTTAAGGACTCATGGTAGGACCACTGGTGTCAGTGGCGCTGATGCTGTGTCCGCGCGGCGCATGTTTACTTGAGGGCGTATCGTCGGCTTGACTAACGGATTCGGTTTCACTATCAATACCCTTTTGCTAGACCGGTGCATGGTAGCACCACCGTCGTGGTTAATTTGGCAGTTATCCTGTGTAACTTTCTGTCAGTCAGTCACGCTACTTTTTTTACTCCAAGATCTTCAACTAATCACCTCAAATTAATTATTCATATCCTTACGATTCAAGTTATTGATACTGATAATTACTATCAATTTATTATTATTTTTATTTTTGATTTTTTTAATTTGTAATTTGTAATTTTTTCTTAATAATTAAAGATGTTAAAAAAATATTTAAAAAATAAGTCATGTATATTTAAATAATGAGAAGTGTTGAGAAATGTTAGAAAGAATTGTGAATAATAATGAAAAAATAATAATTAAATATTGAATAATTGTAAAAACTACTGAATAATAATAAAAAATAAGTAAAAAATAATAATAAAGTAATAAATAATAGTGTAATATTCTGAGAATACCTGATGTATTCTTGATACAACATATTTACCAATATGAAACTTATTTAAAAGTTTTAGTTCCATTTTGGTTAAATTATTTCTTTATTTGTAAATAGTTGTACCATAAGTATTATTGTGTAAATTCACTTATTAAAAAGTTATTTTTTTATGTGTATCTTAAATTTTATTCATTATTTTAAAATAAAAATATGCAAAATTTATATATCTTAAAACTCTATCTATTATTAATTTTTAATATTTATTTTTACAGATCAATTATTCATTTTTAAATATCAATAAGTTTAAAATAAAATAAAAATAATTTGTGCAAATTTTGATCATAGAGTAAATTTTTAGTATTATTGATAGTTATTTGAAATTGAGCACGAATTGTTTTTCCTGAACATCTCGTGGAGACGTTAACTTGAGGGGTTGAGGTCAACTACTTTTTGAGTCTACATTTTTAATACTGTGCTAACTAGTTGACCCAGGAGGAGCGAATGGGAAGCTAAATAGGAAACGATGTCGTTGAATAACTTGGCAAAATTTTTCGGCGTGCATCGTGGATCTTGGGGACACTGTTCCCGTCTATCACGGGTAGTGTCTTTTGAACGTACGATTTGTCGTACTTTCAGATCTTAGACCGTCCACATGTAATGATCCATGAAAAGCGCCATACTTATTGTCTTCGTCACACGTGAGAACATCGTCGGTGCACACATCCGAAACTAGCCTCTTACCTTTTGTGATAGATAAATACTTTAGTCGTAAATTTATAAACTAACGTGACTTTGATGTAATATGTCAGATTATGAAGTTATTTTTAGTGTAAAATAGATCTAATAAATCTCATAAAGTCACGTTAATTTATGTGTTTATTTTTACGTAACCTATTTGTATTTGTTCTCTTTACTATAGTACCTACATTGCCACAGTAGTTTCTAATTCCCAAAGTTGGTTCCTTTCTCTGTTTTCAGCTATTCGAGTTTGCGGACAAATACAGAGGCAAATATGACAGCAGCATTAGCGTTGCCCAGAAGTACTACCGTTCTGTCAGTGGATATAATGTATGTTAACACAACTCTCTGCCAACTTTACGTTCTACTACGTACAATAACATATATTATTGTCTGGTAGTTGAATGTTTTACTTAATTGGTTATTTGGGTATAGGACGAGCTGCTTTGGGCTGCTGCATGGTTGTATCAGGCAACTAACAACCAGTACTACTTGAACTACCTCGGGAAAAATGGTGATTCCATGGGAGGAACTGGATGGGGCATGACCGAGTTTGGTTGGGATGTCAAGTATGCTGGGGTTCAGACACTTGTAGCTAAGGTACTTAATATTTACATGAAACTGAGCATTAGCTACTTGATTTGATTTATAATTGTGTTTCATGTCAATTGGGAATCATCTTGTCTTAACTGATTAACTTGCTAAGTTGGGGAGTTGGTGTTGTTTCTTGCTTAAATATTGCAGTTCCTAATGCAAGGCAAAGCCGGTCGCAATGCGCCTGTGTTTGAGAGGTACCAGCAGAAGGCAGAATACTTCATGTGTTCGTGCCTTGGAAAGGGCACCCGCAACGTTCAGAGGACTCCTGGCGGCCTAATCTTTCGACAGAGGTGGAACAACATGCAATTCGTGACAAGCGCCTCCTTCCTTGCCACTGTCTACTCTGACTATCTTGCTTCTGCTGGGAGAAACATGAAATGTGCCTCTGGCAATGTTTCACCATCGGAGCTTCTCTCCTTTTCCAAATCACAGGTACTGTGATGATCGATCGCTATTTCTTATCAAGGAAGAGTACTGCTTGTCTTTGTTTTTCACTCAGCTTGAAATGCAGTTTGACCTTATGCAATGTTAAAACACCTCAGGTTGACTACCTTCTTGGGGACAATCCAAGAGCCACAAGTTACATGGTTGGATATGGTAACAACTTCCCGAGACAAGTTCACCACAGGGCTTCCTCAATTGTCTCCATTAAGGTTGACTCTTCATTTGTCAGCTGCCGAGGGGGCTATGCCACTTGGTTTAGCAGCAAAGGAAGTGATCCCAATGTTCTTGTTGGTGCTGTTGTTGGAGGTCCTGATGCCTACGACAACTTTGCTGATGAAAGAGACAATTATGAGCAAACTGAGCCTGCTACTTACAACAATGCTCCTCTTTTCGGTGTATTGGCACGACTAGGTGGTGGTCACAGCGGGTATAACCAGCTCCTTCCAGGTAATTGAGCTACAACACAATTAAAGTTTCTCACCTAATTTCTCGCTTGGAGTTTCCTAAGAGCATTAAGTCATGATCTTTCTTTTTTTTTGATAAGTAAATAGCATTAAGTTATGATCTTTGATAAATAAAATTTTATTGCAGTGATTCCCCCCGCACCTAAACATGTTGTTACGCAACCAAAGCCAGCTCCAGAACCCAAAGTTACTCCAGCTCCAGGTATCTTTTGTTTTTTAAGGAATGCTTGAAGTTTCATTAATGAAAAGGAAAATATCACAGAATAAACCCAAGTCTTCAGGTTGGATAGGCAGTAGACATAGGAACTCTCGGATAAGTTAAACTAAGGCAAGAAAACAAACTAATAACTTCCAGCTAGAGGTATCCCTTGGCCTCTGTTTTGGATGGTATCTGTCTGCATAACTTGCAGTTCAAGGAAGTATACTGATTAAATATTGACTGATAACTGATTCACTAATGGCCTTTCAAAATTACCGACTTGTTTTATAGAGAAGCTGTGCTTGATAAAATGGGTATTGGAAAATAGGGTTTAACTTGGATCATGTTTTGCAGCATCATCTTCTAGCCCGATTGCCATAGAGCAGAAGTTGACAGCTTCATGGAATTCCAAGGGAAAATCTTACTACAGATATTCGACAATCGTGACCAACAAGTCTGCTAAAACACTCAAATTTCTCAATCTTTCAGTATCCAAGCTGTATGGTCCTCTATGGGGCCTCACAAAGTCCGGTGATTCGTATGTTTTTCCTTCATGGCTGAACTCTTTACCTGCTGGAAAGAGCCTTGAGTTCGTCTACATCCATTCGGCTTCACCAGCAGACGTATCAGTCTCAAGTTACACTCTGGCCTAAGAAAAGAAGAAACCGAGTTAAACAAAAAAGCTTCACACAGTTTCTGGGTTCGTAATGTAAGAATTGTGCAGCTATACAAAATGCAGTCCCGAAAAGTTCACACAGTTTTCACCTCTTTATTTGGCTTCGTATTAGGCTTTAGATGAAAGTAAGGTTAAATAAGGCTGAAAGTTGGAGGAAGAAAGGTGTGAAGAGACCGTTTAAAAAGTGTGCTCATCCCCTTTCTCCTCCACTTAATTACTATAGGGTGATTTGAGAGAGAAGGGCAGTGACAATGCCACGATTGAGAGTTGAAGAAAATGACTTCTCAATATATCTCAAGAAGTCTTTTCTTTCTTTGTACTTTGAAATTGTTTCACTTTTTTTTTTTTTTTTCCCTTTTCTTTTTTGTGTTGTGATGTTGTGAGCTTTGCAACATTTCTTGTTTGTGGTATGAAGAGTATTCTCTCTATTTGCTTCTTATATAGCAGAGAAATTGTAAGGACTTGTGTATGATTCTAGTTACAGATTGTGTTTTCTTCTTATTATTACATATTAGGATCTAATTGAGTGATCGGAGGAACCAAAGTAAACTATAATGACTGTTTTTGGTTGAAAAAAATTACATCTCGGGCGTCTATATTCAAAAACCAGATGAAAGATGGCAACCGTCTACTTAAAACAGGACAAGATAGCAGCACGTGGGGTATGAACACCGTCCATCCACACACTTAATACTGCAGAAATAAACTGATTTCCTTTACCTCTTAAGTTATTGCATCTGGTTTATAGATCACAGGAGCTCCGTTTAATTCCATAAACAAATAATAACGCCGAAGTTCCAGTGGAAATCTATGATTTTGATGGGGGAGGACGATTGTAATGAGTATGCACTTGACTTCTGGCTTTTGTCAATACCACTGGAGTGTAGAGCACTTAAGGCCCCTTCACCGTGTCAAGTAGAATCTAAGGCCAATATGTCATCCTGGCTGAAGAAGATGAAACAGTCTCAATGGAGGTTTCTTCTAATCTTTCCAAATGTGCTTGATGACTTTATACAGATAGGTCTTGAAGTTTTTTTCTATCACCTCAAGTTCCATTACCATGCTAGACAAAATGAAAATCATGCTCTCAACCGGCACTTCAGGAGGTAAGAAAGGAAAGATCCATATCCGAGCTATAAATTCTGAGTGTTTTCTTGGGTTGGTCGATAAAATCGAGGTCGAGGGATGTTTTTATTATATAAGAAGTTCTTTATGATTACAAAATCGAAAAACAAAGCAAAACATAAAACCTCTAGCTGTACTGCACGGAATTAAGTGAAAACGCAAAGAGAGCCCCCCGCCGCATATAAATTAACAAGAAAGTCGGGAGCTAGCGCGACTTCCTCAGCTGCACAACTATAACACTGATATTGTCTTTGCTCCCCCGAGCCATTGCTAGCTCGGCTAACACTGCTGCACAATTTCCATTCAAATCATATGGAAACTTCCTGTTGACACGATTACCATCATTGAGACAAATCCGTCCGACCTCGCAGGCAAGCTCGTTGGAGACAACATCCCAGAGACCATCACTGGCTATTACAATGAAGTCGTCAGACTCAGTTCGCTCTGTGACAGTGACCTCTGGTTCGGAAATCACATATGGCCTCAAATAGTGGTCTCCTGCATCAGTTGCACAAAAAGTATGAGAAAGACGCATATGGCTTAACAACGGCTTGAGCTTTCTAGTGGACAAATTTACAGGAAATTTGGGTCAATTTATATATATATATATATGTATATATATGTATATATGTCTACTCCTGGAAACGTACCAATAGATCTTGAAGTGGCAAGGACGCCGAGGACACGAGAGCCGTTCCATTCTATGACCCATCCTCCTGCTGCTTCCACTCTCTCCCTTTCATCAGGTCGATCAGGCTGCATAACAGGTCATTATTTTAACTCAATTGATTTCATAAGAAAGCCTCAAGGGAAATGCACAAGATCAAGTTGCAACATATTCTTGCGCAGGATTATGGACACATTCAACGTACAACCATTGTGTGGTAGCCATAAGTAACTATAAAAAACCACTTGTATTTTAATAATTATTGAGGGAATTAATTGTCACACCCTCTCTAAACCCAACCAAGACCCCTTATCCTTGGCCTTTCATCATGGTCGATCCGCTAAGGGTAAGGGGTGGTAGAAGTATTTCAAGTTTTACTAATATGTGTAATGGTGTAAATCTTAGGTGTACAAGTCACGTCTTTTGTAAAAATGTGCGTTTTATCAGAAAAAATTTGATTTTTTTATATTTTTTTACGACGGTGTCCTCCAAACATGATTATTGGTAAAGATACTTTGCAGTGCAAAATATCTTAGAAATTCGCAAATTGAAGCAAACTTTTTTTTTTGATAAACAAATTGAAGCAAACTGAAAAGAAGGTCGATCTGCCCAGGCCACGTGCAAGAAACAACCAATATTTAATAGGTCGGAAAATTTTATATATTATCTCTATACATTATATATATTTTTATATTAAATATATAGTGTATAGATGATGATTACAAGAATTTAATTAATTTAAGAAAATTAAAAAATAAATATAATATGTAGTACGTAAGTAAAAAAATAAGCTACAAAGTTAGAAAAATAATATTTGTAATTAAAGAGTGCATTGTTTTAAAAAAAATTAAGTAAATATATGAGACTTGTATGTCAAAAGGAATGCACGGTGTACAACAGATTTCTAAGATTCGTCAGCCCTACCTTATGATCATGTGATAGAGGCACGGCTACACCGTCACGACACAGCACCGCCCTCGAGTCTCCGCAATTGGCGACGACCACCTCCTTCTTCCCCACCAACACGACTACCGCCGTGGATCCCACTAGTCTCGCTGCTCCCGCGTCGTCCGTCCCACCGCCGTTCACCTCCTCGTCCATCTTCGCAAAGCACTCCACCATCGGCTTTTCCCAGTCCACTCCCCGGCCGCCGCCAGTCCTCCACCACCGTTTCACCTCCTCCTCCAGAATCACGTGCAATCTATCCCGGCACAAGTTCGCTACCCTGTCCCCGTTGTGCCCGTCGTACACCGCGAAGAAATCGTACGTATCGCAGTACTGTCCCGGTGCAGCGAACCTCAGTGCCACTCTCACCGCATCCTCCATAACTCTCCGCCGTCCGATCACAGATATAGAACTTTGCGATGGACGTGCAAAGCTCCGTCCCTCTTCTCCTCCTCCTCCGACCCCGCCGGATACCGGTACTTCGATCGGCTTTGCACCATCGTCCGAAGAGCCACCGGAGGACGACAAAGTACCGGATGACGAAACGTCCAAACACAGCTCTCCGATTCCTATATTTGTTTTCGGTTTCTTGTCTTTGCGGATGCCATCGACTTCACGAGAAATCAGTTTCTTTACGTCTCTCTTGCGCAGCTCGTTTCTGAATCCGTTTTTGAAGCGAGAATCAATTCCTATGCTCTCCATTGTACGTACTTTCTTATCGTCAGTTGTGTCATGCTTAGGGTTTGTGGAGTCTGACATCGCAGAAGACCATTTTCCTCTCTTCACCTATATCACTTCCTCGTGCACTTTCTCCTCAACTGCGATGAAATGAACTGATTCAAATTGGTTTTAAAAAGAGGGAATCCGAGCCATCGAATGAAGGGTCCGCATGCAGGATGCGCGCCAGCTGTGTCTCTAGAGACGGCGTTCTTAATTGAAAAGATCTACTCAACCTTTTACTATTCATATAATCATATATATATATTTTTATATCAAATATTTAATATATAAATAATAAATAGAAAAAAAAATTAATTAAAAAAATTAAATATTAAAAAATTTAAAATTTTAAAAAATATAATATATAAAAATTAAAAAGATGGTGTAACATTTCTCTTCTTAATTTTTAACAGGTTTGAGGTTTAGATTTTTTCAAGCTAGGAAGACGTGGACCGCTGAAACAGAGGTACATGTGATTTTGGGTTTTCTTTTTGGAAGAAGAGGTGAGAGGTGCAAAAACCAAAGCCGAAAGTCGGCAAAGCCGCAAATGGGCTGAGTCGACGTGTGGGCTTTCGAATAGATAACGTGGCGTTTCGGATCGCTGTGGCGCAGTACGTACTTTCATTTGATAGGTTTGGGATACAAAATAAAATATAAAATTTTTATTTTATTTTATTTTATTATTATATTTTTTTTTAAATTTTAAATAAAACATAATAAATAATTTAATTTTTTCAAATTTCAATATAATTTTTTTCAATTTCAATTCAATTTTTTCAAATTTTAAAATTAAAAAATAATATTTTAAATTTTAAAATAAAACACAAAATAATATTTAGAAAAGGGCTGTGTCTGTCGAGTTCAAGTGATGACTCTGTTTGGTGAGAAAAATAAGGGATTTCTTTCTTAAGGAGAGGAAGGTTCTTTTAAATTTAGAAATTATTTTATCTCATCTTATTTGATTATTATAATTTTTTTAAATGTTTACATAAAATATAATAAAAAATTTAATTTTTTTTAAATTTTAAAAGAATATTATTATTAAAAAATAATATTCTAATTGTAAGGAGATTTTCTCCCCAAGGACCAGAGGCCTAGCCAAGTCAGGCCTAAAACGAAAAGTCAAAAATCCAGTCCACTAGGAGAATCTCTTGTATGTGACCTGTAGGAAGGATGATACAGTAGGGTATGAGACTCGTCGATCTGAGGTCCCTAAGGTAGCGTTCAGTCATTGAGTGCCCGTCCACACAGCAGGCGTGACATACAGAGGGCCATTGATCTATTGATAGAGAGAGCATGGATAGACCAAGAGAAATGTAGACCAAGAGAGAAGATTAAAAAACCACGACGCATTAATGGCTTCGCCACTCCGACGACACACCAAATCAATGACGCCGTCGCAAAACCACGCCACATTAATGGGATTGTAGTAGAGCCACGCTACAATTAAAAATTCTGACAAAATATATAGTACGAGGAATCCAGACCTCACAATAACAGGCATGATCTACTCTTCAAACTTGTCGTACAAATATCTGATCTCATGTACGAAGAAACTATCTCTAATCCCTAAACTCTCTTATTTATTTACTACACTTTAAGAACATTTATTAATTTTAGCATCGTTGAATTCTCGGCCCTAAAGCTACCCTCTCAAAGCCGTATTATGTTCTTTTTTGTATAGGGCTCATTGTGGAAGACCTGAGTTGTTAGAGTTTAGCCTAAAGGTGTACAAAACATGTTGTTAACACTAACAATATATTTTTTAATTTTTATTTTTCATCTAAAACTATCTTATCCCGTATCTGAATCCGAGCCCGCCGAAATGTTTTTTAAGGTTACGAACTTACACAAATACGATATAACGTGGCCATAGATAATTCATTTTTAAACACTTATTTTGTATACATTTGTCATTTCTCGAGTACAGTTTGTCATATACTGATAAACTCTGAATATTTGGCCAGAAAAAAGATAAAATCCTAATCTTCTTTTTCCATCGAAAGGGGAGAAAGTTAGCTCATTTGTAATGTTATAACATGTTAGGAGGCTGGCTAAAGGGCATGCAGCTTTGTTTTTTTTATATAAAGCGGCCGCAGAGTCCTACTCAACCACGGATTCCTAATGTACAGCAACGATAATGGATTTGAATATTGAAAATGCTAGTTTATCCCTGTGTTTGTCCCATGGGTAATGCATTTTAATTTTTTTAAATGTTTAAAAAAATTACTTCTCATGAATTTGTGTATTTTTTTAAATGTTTAAAAATATATATTTAAAAAAAAAAGATGAATGAACTAGCAGCCACGCCCAACGATAAGGGCTGAGCAACCGACTAGCATAATCCTTTGAACATATTTATTGAGTTCCTATGTGCAAGGGAGGAACTACTAAGAGGCTTGGGGGCTTTGGCAAAAGACCTCCCAAAATTTTCAAAATTTGATGAAAATTAAGTTTTGAAATGTGTCTTTATAAAGTAGACTATATAAAAATTAATATTTGACTCCCCAAAATTATTATTTTTTAACTTGGTCCCCCCAAATCAGATTTTCTGGTTCGGCCCCTATCTATGTGGTTATGTTAAAATGGTTTTTTTTAGCTCCTACTTGCGTGATCACGAGACCAGAAAACATAGTTTTGTTTTTAATTCTGTGTGTTCGTGTATATATTAATTATAAATTAGGTATAAGGAGCTAGTGTTTTGATCTCTGTTTTGTTGTAGGTCATGTTATGTGGCCTGTCAATCAGGAAAAGAGTTATAATAAGAGATCCTTGACCTTGGGACAAAGGAAAAGGAGCATGCAGTAGAGAGAGACTAGCCGATCACCTCCTACGTCCACATATCCATGATGAAAATCACGGAAGTCTATACAAATCATATACAGACTCATTATTTGCTAAAAATAGCAATAGAGAATATTGAGGTACTTCGCATTTACCATCTCAGTTTCTAATAATGAAGGATATATAAAGTAATAGTGCATGACTAGCATGCACTGGATTGATTAAGGAAAGAAACGTGGTTAATTTTGTTTATAGTTCGTACGGGATCATGATATCTATAGACTTGTCATGGAGTGACTCATGAGAAGGTTTCTTAGGTCAATCGTCTGTCTAGTTCAGATGTTGCTATACTGAATCGTTTAGACATTTGGATTGTGGAAAAACATCGAGTTAACACTCGAGTTGTACGTTGGCCTAAGCCTAGCCCAGGTAGATTTAAATTAAATTTAGATGGAAGTAGTTTGGGAAACCTGGGTAGTGGTGGTGGGGGAGGTGTTTTAAGAGATAGTACGGGCAAGATTGTGTTTGCTTTCTCTAAATCTTTTAGTTATTGTTCCAATAATGAAGCTGCATTGAGGGCGGTATTAGAGGGTTTGATATTATGCTAGCAGATGGAGTGTTTAACGGTAGATATTGAATGTGACTCCTTGGTAGTTGTAAATTGGGTTTTGGCTAAAAGGTGTATAGTTTGGTATCTTTATGATTTTTGGAAAAAATTGTTGATACTTTTCAATGAGTCTGATTTCACTATTCATCATTGTTTTAGAAAAGCTAATAATGTTGCAGATTATTGGCACAAAGTGATGCTAAGCGGGAGAATAAGGTGTTTCGAATGAATGGGCAGCTTCCAAAAGGCTTAAGAGGTTTGTATAGATTGGATAAATTGAGAATGGCTGATCTGCAGGAGAAATGAGTGTTTTATTTTGTTGATTTTTGGGTAGTTTTGGTTCGGGTCCTATGTTTGTATAGATGCTGTTTTATTTTGTTGGTGTTAAGGCTCGGGATGGTTTATTGGCTATTTGTAAATCTCTTGTGTCTTGTTGTTACCACGGTTTTTCTCTCTTATAAATAAAGATTTTTAATAAAATTAGGAAGGGGTCACTCATGAACACGTAACCGCGTCTCTTAAAAAAAAATAATAATAATAATAAAGATATCTATAGTCACGAAATTACATGGTTTTGTTTTGATTTCTTTGTGATGGATCGTGAATATATTAGTTTTGGTCAGACTCCTCATGTTCTACATGTTGAGGTTGATCATGTCGTGTGCCTACTACCCTTTCGATCACCCAAGGAGTTAAAAAGAGATCATCCTTTGACTGAACTCTCAGGCCGAAAGGAGAGAAGGCGAGCATGCTGTGCATGCAGCAGAGAACAGCTCGTGATCACGTAGTACTCCACGTACCCACTAAAATCGTGGAAGTTTATAAATTGGTGTATTCCCAATGAAAACTTTAAAACCAAAATTTAAATAAAACATTAATTAACACTGCAGCAGTACTACTGCCCGTGAATTGCGATTAATTATTTATTTTGGGGAAACAGATATTTGTTGAAGAGACATTGAATCATCATGCCATGCATCGCAAGTGATCTAGAATTTCTTAATTTCTTAGTAGAGAGCCACGCAATATTGTCACATTACAAAAAGTTTCAGTTTTTTTAGTATTTTACCATATGGACTTTAACATATTTGTTAAATAAATTTGAGCAAAGAGCGTAATCTTGGTAAAAAAAAAAAAAAAGAGGGTGACTTTGAGGCATGTAAAATATTATCTTTAATGTGATAATTATCCTCACTCAAAAGAGTTTACTATCGAGTTGTAAGCAATTCACATCTAGGATATTAACAAAATCACCAACTGCATATAACAATTCTAAAAAATTTTTTTCAAGTTTTTTTACAAAATTGTGTATAAGATTGAAAATATGAAAGAATATAATGTTTTAATCTGTGGATCTCATCCTCTAGTTATAGATAATGAAGTAGCACTTTGTAAAATATGACAATTCTTAGCTTGTGACTTTTCAACTGACAATTACTAGCTTAAAAGATACAATGCTTCATAGACATGCTTAGTCTAATGGATAGTCGCATTCTTTGGAGAATGGAGGGGATTGGTTCACGCTACAACAAATTTTGGCTTTTGGGACAAAATGAAAATCGTCCCAAAAGATGTTTTTAGGCACGAAAATCATATTTCATCCCAAAAAGTTAACGGATGTCGTTATCCGTTCGAACATATTATTTTCCGTTTGAACTAAATATATTGGGATGAACATATCTATACTTGTTTGAAATATCGTTCGAACGGATACTTAACAATTTGAACCAAAATAAAGTGAACCTTCAAACAGTTATTTGGAACCGTTGAATGTTAAATTGTCAGGTTAAGTTACAAAATTATAGTGGGAATTTGAATACCGTTTGAACAGTTAATTTGGATGTTTGAAGTTACCGTTCGAATATCATTTAATGGTTCAAATGAAGATTTTGGCAGATTAGATGAATAAAAGTATAGCAGGAATATAAAACATGTTCAAATGGTTCTATCTGTCTGTTCAAACAGTGGTTGAATTTTTTTCATTTTTAATTTTAAAAAATGTCCTTATTAATTTAGGTAAATATTTAGTTTATATAATAAATATAGCATTTAAATAATATAAATAAATAAAGGAACTCAGTACGTAACTTAGAAAGGAACTCAATATCATAACTAATTTTGAAAATGAAAAGAAGATGAATATTTAAATTAATTATACAAATAAAAATAGTCATGATTGTCCATACAAGAAATCAAAAAAATGCAAATAAAAGATATACACTACTTGCCCGGATCTTGTAGCACTGCCTCGACTCTAGCTAGGCGTGTTTCAATATACGTCACTCGAGACATGAGCTTCGACTTAGTCTCTAGGAGGGCGATCCGGACTGCATCAATAATCTCTGATGTCTTTGTTCGCATCTCTACATGCACGATATATGCAATCTCCTCACAAGTAGCAGTGCATGATGCACCCTGTGTAGATGTCTCACATGATACGCCCTGTGCATCTCCTTGAGTGTCGACCGCCTCTGTAGTGAGTGCACAAATATGAAATTTGGAGTGTCTCGTACTATGAGACAATGTCATGGAGTTGATCGGTCCAATCGGCTCCCGAACATGCTCAAACGCATTTGGCTTGATTGCCTTTGCTAAAAGAAATCGTATGAGCAAGACTCCAATTGACAATATATCTCTTGTAATATAGGTGGCCTCTGATCGAATCCTAATGAAGATATATCTCGCTAGGTCGATAAGCACCTCACGAGCGACCTGTAACATAAATTGTGCCCGGTCCATGCTAACCTCAGTCTTATGCAGTCGCGGATCGATGTTGTTGGCTATTATAATGTTCATGATCTTGAAAACACTGGATAAGTCTACCTATTTGATGCTTTTGGTCCTATCATACGAAGGAGTATCTGGACCCACAACCAACTGACGAACCTCATGATCAGCTAGACCATCAATCTCATCTACTACAAGTCTACAACAGCATCCTCTTCCTCAGCAGTCTCCCCATCGCCTACAGGTGTAGACTTCTTAGGCACCATGCTAGGATATGTAGTGGGCAGTCGAGGGATATCAAGAAAATTGGTGATTGCATCAATTGAAAATCGTACTGAGATGCCAGAACAAAGAAGGTGTATGCGTCATCATCCTGGCTGGCACCACCAAATTCTCTATAGAACTCAAATACAATATTGATGTAGGCAACGATTTTGTCCGTCTCTTCGTCCTTTTGGTCAATGATCGGTGTCTACCCACGATCGAGAAAGACAAATGCCAGAGAACGTCTCTCCCACAGAAGATCCTTAAAGTCATTGATCTTCACCTACCGCTCAACAAAATAGTCATCTCTTGGATTTCTTTGCTAGAGGATTGCCTTAATGCGACCTACTTTTTTCCGAGAAGCCATTGGAATGACGCTGAATTTAATTTATAAAATTATGGACAATGATTAAAAAATATCATAATTATAATTAGATCAACATAATTATATATAACAATATAATATATGTTACATTATCTATTCAACTCTAAAAAAAATTAAAATAAGAAATATACCGTTTAAATGCTTAACTACACGTTCAAACTGTTATATAGGAACGCTATTAGGTAGACGTTCGAATAGTATAATATTGATATAAACGTTAACCATTCATGTGGAGTTCGAATATCTAAGAAACGTTCGAACATATATTCCTTATTCAAGCTCAACAATGGCTGAGTTGACTCAATCATTGTCAAAACCGAAAGGAATTGGTGGATTCTTTTCGGTTTTCCACAAACAACAACAATGAACACGTGTACTAATGTATTTTAAGATGTTATTTGTGTGATTTATGTTTTCTATTAATGGATTAAAAAAAATATTATACTGTTCAAACTGTTATGAAACGCTCGAACACCTATTAACAGCTAACCATTCGAATGGTACAATCAATACATTCAAACGTTCCATAATCGTTCAAAGATTATGCTAAGCGTTCGAACTAGTCTTCGAACACTCATTGAATGCTAGACTTTTCCCATGCAAAATTGATGTTTGAACGGTAAACTACATACGTTTGAATTATAAACTATTAACGTTTGAACAATGCATGACTTTCGAATTGAAATTTTGACGTTCAAACATACACTCATTCGAACCAAAAATTTACCTGCCTTCATTTGAACAGTAGAATTTTATTGTTCGATCGCTAAACTGAGATGAAATAAAACCGTCCCAAAAAACTATTTTTGGGATGAAAAAAATCTTTGAAGACAGTGATATTGGAATGATTTTGTGATGCTTTTTTTTCATCCCAAAAACTACTTTGGGATGAAACAGTATTTCTTTGGGACAAAAATATTCTTTCCAAAAGACAAACTGTTGTAGTGTCGAGTCCCCTCAATGGCACTTGCTTGTGATTTAATTTTGAATCATTACACCTATTCAAGTGCCTATTCGGCTCAATTAGAGTTGTGACTGTTCAGCCCACGCGCAATGCTTGGCCCTACCCAAGCATTGTGCCTATTCAAACGGCTGTGCGGGTAGGCCTTTGGGCTTAGGCCCATGGGTGTGGGTTGTGGGCCTCTAACTTCTAAGCCTATCTCATGCTTGTTAAAATTAAATCTACAAAGGGCAACCATGAAGTTTCAAACTCATCTATTTTCCTTTGAGACAATGCATCCTTACCATTGAGCCATCACATCTAGTGTTTCAAATACCGTACCGTACCAGTCGGTATTTATTGTACCTGCCCAAATACTAGCCTTACCGACCTGTATTTCGACCTATATCGGTCGATTTTTCGGCCTTTAAATTTTTTTATTTTTTTTATCTACAAGTTCATTTTTTGATCTCCAATTCATATTAGGCTATTTATAATTTATATATATGTATTTATATATAGACTATTATTTTATAATATAATTTATATATAATTTAATTATATATCGATTAACTCGAAATGGTACATGAAACGGTATTGGTATCGAAATATTTCATTTCAGTGTCTTGACCGGTACGACATCCGATACAATTTTCAAAACATTGATCACATGTCCTTGTGATAGTGATTTACAAAATTAAATAATAATATACTTTTAATAAATTTATATATTTAATATCACAACCTTGGAATAAATATAACAGGAGCAACTAAAACTTTAAGATTGAAAAGTCAGTCAAATCAATACTTATTATTTTAATAATATGTCCCTGATTACAATAATCTTATTTTTTTATGAGAATATTTGTTGAGGGGTTGATCGGCAACACGGCCACAGTATCAGCTAATGTAGTGAATATGTGCAAGTAATCCGAAAGGAGAAACTGCTTTTCTTTAGAGTAATTAATGATAGTGGAGATTCATGAAACGAACACTGGATGTAAATTCATGAAATGATAGTGGAGATTGATATTGGGACTTGCGTTAATATTGATACTATCACTAAGAGGAATCAAAATATTAAGATTAGTATTAATAATTATCAAATAATCAAAAATTTTGATAAAAAAAAGTATCTTATTGTATTTATTTATGTATTCAAATTTTTATTCATTTTAATTTTTTAAATTATAAAATTTAAAAATAAGTTAATTTATATTAAAAATAAGTTATATTATGAGCAAGACTTAAGTTACAAAAAATTATATAAAAATAATTTTATAAATTGTTGTAACTTCATCTATCTACTACTTTATAATTTATTTGTAGCAGTTTTCTAATTTTTCACCCTTGAAGGAGTACTGTAGGTTATTCGGAGACGCAGCAGAAGCTAGGCAAAGACGCAAACCCAATCGCCTTCCACAGATCGAGATTAATATATTTAAATCCGAATCAAAAGCTACGAACGAGCGAGCGAGAGGGATAATGGAGAGCGAGTTGGTCGGGCTTTGCATCGAAGCGGCGTGCCAGAGCAGAGAGAGCGTGGAGAAATGGCGGAGACAGAGGCGGAGCCTCGAGCGCTTGCCCTCTCAGCTCGCCGACGCTCTCCTCCGCCGCCTCCTCACCCGTCGTCTCCTCTACCCTTCTTTGCTCGAGTACGTCTAATTAAATCATTCCCTCTTTGGTTCCTCATTAAACGTAGTATAAAAAGAAATTTGGACATATTTTAATCGCACCGAAATGACCGATGATAAGCTTCAGCTTTTACTTTCTTGTGTGTTTATCAGAAGATAATTAGTTCTGCCAATTCTATTTACTTGGATGATATTTTAAAAAATAAATCCTCTAATTATATGTGAAATTTGCAGCTGCTTGCATTTGCAGATCGTTTTATTGAAAAATTGAGCTTGATTAAGCCAACTAACACTATTAGGCTCAGTACACGTCAGAGAACTATATTTTCGATCTACCATTTCTTCACTTTGTTTAACTAAGCATTCTTAGCAGCCCTAAGGAGCGGGACTCCTGTGTTTCGATTTTTCATGCATCAGAAATCAATGTGGTTGCGAAGTGTCTCTATTAGATGTGATAAGTTTTTAGATGTGATAAGTTACAGGTTGTACGACTCTATCTCGATTTGGTTGCTGAGAATCCGTGGGGGAAAATTTCAGACTGAAACCTTCGTTTTTGTAGAAGCTTTGGCTCTTCGTATAATATTAGTCGAGTGAACTCGAGTATTCGACGAAATATTTTTTTTTAAAGTTTTTAAGCCATTTTGGTTTAATTCATTCAATCATTTTATTTCGCGTTGCAAACTCAGAAACGTGTAGGTTGCTATAGTCTATCAAGTTTGATTTCCTTTTGTGTCATTAAATCCTAGTATTTTATCCTTGGAGTAAATTAGTTTCTGTATGTTAGCTGCTGCTGCTTCTTCTTCTTCTTGTTTTTGTGAGCATGGTCTTTGCTAAGCTAGCTCTGCTCTCTTAGAGTTTTCAAACATAGTGCGGAGGAGATTGATCTCAGAGGTGAGAACTCTGTGGACGCAGAATGGATGGCATACTTGGGAGGGTTTCGGAACCTGCGCTCCTTGAATGTTTCAGATTGCCATAGAGTCACTAGTTCAGCTCTTTGGGCTATGACAGGTATTATAAAACTATACAATTAGGAGGACTTCAAAAAGTCAATTTGTTACATTTTCTAAATGCTTTCTCTGGGTTTAGGAATGACGAGTTTAAAGGAATTGGATCTTTCTAGATGCTTGAAGGTTACTGATGCGGGCGTTCAGCATCTTATATCCATTTCATCACTGGAAAAGTTATATGCATCAGAAACCGGTGTGACCACGAATGGAATTGTTCTTCTCTCTTCGCTTAAAAACTTGTCTGTCTTGGACTTGGGGGGTTTGCCTGTCACTGATCAGGCACTGAGTTCACTCCAGGTACTTCATTTTCTTCCAATTGTGGAGACGTTTTTAATAAATTACATGGTACATAATTGTATTTCTCTCGTTTTTTTTTCTTCCTGGTCCATGACTGCTCCACGATCAGAGCCTGCTCCATATCCCTCCACCATACCATTGGAGGTGGTAACTTGGCGGTTTAACGTCCTATTTTTTTCTAGCTCAATACAAAAATATAACATCCTTAATATGAATGCATGGCCATCAAGATTCAAGACCCCATGCCAGTTTTTCTGAGTGAAACTTGATAGATATTCTGAAATTATTATTTTATCAGAGTACTGATTTTCATCTTAATCATTTGCTCATCCCCATTTAGGCTGGCCTAAAAGTATTATTGGTTATGCACATTTTATTGGGTTTAAATTGGTGCGAAATATTTGGGTTTGTTCAAGTGTGTATATTTTGGAAAGTTGTTCATTGAAATTCCATTATCACTTCTCACTTTTGCCTCCACTAACAATTTTAAAATTCATAAATTCCATATTTTAAGTGAATGCCACTTAAACCACCATCATCACCGTCTCCATACCACCACCATCGTCTTTCATACTACTGTCACCACTACCACCCGTTCCACACCCTGCCAACCCCATCCTTATCTCACCATTGTTACTTTCACATTACCATCAACAACATTGCTCTTGGCCACCTTCATGCGGCTGTTACCACCACGACCACCATTACCATTTCTATTCCGCATTAACTATCACAAGCCATTACCATCACCATTATCACCATCATTGTCACTACCAACAAATAACAATATTGTAATTAGGGTTGTAATCGGTCCGGTCCGGTTTAGTCAGTCCATGGGGGAACTTTTGGACCAGCAAAAATTTCGATCCACCCATTTTCCACCCCAAGACCGGACTAGACCATTATCTGTAAGTTTAGTCGGTTCAATTCGGTCCAGGCCACTGCAAAATGGGCCAACATACAAAAAAGGCCAAAATTACCTTCTAATGTTTATTTCGGCCCAACATACAAAAAAGCCCAACATTTTTCTTCCATTTTATTTTCTTAGAAAATATACTAAATGATAAAAATTATTTACAATAATAAAATTAAAATTAAGTGAACTCTTTAATGTGGATTATCAAATTAACTCATTAATAAAATCATTAATTATAATTATATTAATGATGTTACTAACTTTGTATGCAATACTCAATAGTATGTGTATGAATTATGATAGTTAATACATAATGGCCTATATTCAAATTTTAATATTTTATATGGTTAATGAATAATTGGTCCATGGTTATTTCATACTTGTAACTTAGTTATCTTACCAAAACTGTACCTAACTATTTTAATTAGGTGTAGATACTAGGTAACTAGAGACTACTAGAGGATGTATCATTGCATATAATGTTATGATTTATCATAGGATATATTAGTTAATTGTTAATAGCATATTGATTAATATTTAATATTATATTTAGCATATATGGTCCATGATCATAGTTTAGATGAAAATTACATAATTAAGTTATACAACTACCATATAAAATACTATATAAAAAATGATTGAAAATATATATGTATGTATTTCGGTCGGTCTGGTCTGGTTTGGTCCAAAAAAATCATAACCCGGGATTGGACCAAAAACCAAACTTTTGCAAACTAATGGGCCCGGCCCATTAGTGTTATCAGTCCAGTCCGGACCGGTTAACTTACACCCCTAATTGTAATTTCTTAATTTCTTTCCGGTTTCTTTTTTTCTTAAAGTATACTAAACCAAGTAATAAAAATTTACATTGAAGGGAAGTTCAATCCCATCAATTTTGAATCCATTCCTTTTTGTAAATTCTGAGAATTTCTCAAATTATTTGTAAGAGCACAATCTGATGATTTTTTTATTATTATTTTTTTAGGCTCTTACAAAATTACAGTACCTTGATCTTTGGGGAAGCAGGGTGTCTAACAAAGGTGCAGCTGTTTTTCAAAAGTTCTCCAAACTGAGCTTCCTTAATATAGCTTGGACCAACGTCACAAAATTTCCAAATTTGTCATCTCTTGAATGCCTAAACATGAGTAACTGTACCATTAACTCTATACTTGAAGGGGATGGAGGTAAAGCTCCTTTAAACAAGCTTATTTTCTCTGGAGCTACATTCATTGGTGAGGCTGAGGCTTTTATATATGTTGAAACAAGTTTCCTGTCCTTTTTGGATTTATCCAAGTCTTCCCTTAAAAAATTCTGCTTCTTACCTTCTATGAAAGCACTGAAACATTTGGATCTCAGCTTCGTCATGATTGGAGATGATTTAGTCAAGCACATTGCATGTATTGGAGCGGATTTGAAAAATCTAAATCTCAGCAACACCAGACTCACCTCTGCTGGCGTTGAGATTTTAGTTGGGCATGTTCCCAATCTTGAAGTTCTATCATTGTCTTCCACACTTATTGATGACATCGCAGTCTTATATATCAGCAATTTGCCATTAATGAAGGTTGTCGACTTAAGCTATACCAATGTTAAAGGTATGAATTATCAAATGCTCTTTCTGCTTATAGATGGAAAAAGCTTCAACCATTAACTTTTGCATTACCGATGTTAGTATGTGGTCACTGAAAGGAGGTGAGGGCCTGAAATAATTGATTGGGCTATTTTCTGGCTAATATTCCACTGGTATGAGCTACGGCTGTGGAAAATGTTTTGACTTTTAAGATCTCAGCAGGATTTTTTGGCCCGCTTCTTGTCAAAAAATTTTAATGCCCTTACATCATGATGATGGCCTTTATGACATTGTGTTCCTTTCTCAGATAGTTTCCTTCATAAAATCGCATGACTCTCAGTATTATATGAAGATCTCATCGGTGTCCCTTCAACTGATTGCTGAATAATTAGCCTTGTGTACAAACAAACAACCCCCTCTCTATGGCACCCCTGCTTTCCGAATCAGGGTCTGAGAAGGAAAAGAACAGAATGCTCATAGTATGGCAGTTGCTTATTCCTACTCCTATTAAAACTTACTAAAGCTTGCTTTGTTTCTTTACCAACCTTGAGAGATGGACAATTTTTAAGGAAATATTATTTATAATAATAATAATAATAATAGCTACTACTATTTACTACTAATCTACTATGACGCTGCCTCAGCTAGCAGACTAGGTCCCTTCTAATCTACCTGCTGCAATTTTCAAACTTCCGTATTTTTGGATCAGTCAAGACTTGAGGGATTCCTTTTGTTGGCTGGAAGACTTATAGGAGGTCCCAATTAAGTTCTCAATAACTTTCAGTTGTGTTTGAATTACTAATATTTGTATTAATGTACATTCATAACTGTTTCCTGTAATGCTAGTAAAGTTCTTTCTCGTGTTCTTCTTATCTATCGTTGATATCTATATCTATAACTGGGTAAAATTTCTCTGTACTATTAGGTTTCATCCACCAGGCAGGTGCTGAGCCAGGCTCAGTTCTCTCACTGCAAGCCCTAGAAAGTCTCAGTCATTTGGAAGTGCTGAATTTGGAGCAGACTCATGTCCAGGATGATGCTCTAAAACCTTTATCAAGCTTCCAAGAGTTGAGAAATCTCTCTCTCAGAAGTACGTCCCTTACAGATCTCTCCCTGCACTACTTTTCATCTCTCCCAAAGCTGACAAATCTCAGCATTCGTGATGGTGTGTTGACAAATTTGGGGCTCACTTCATTCATTCCCTCACGGAATCTAAAAATGTTGGATCTGAGGGGTTGTTGGCTCTTGACTGAGGATGCCATTTTGCCATTCAGTAAAAACCATCCTCAAATCGAAGTCAGGCATGAACTTGTACACATCTTGCCATCAGACAATATTGGCTCTCGCCGTCCATCTCCATCGCGATCAACTTCAAGGACCTTGCTAGTGAACAAGAAGCTGGGGAATATGCACATTTCTTCATGTCTTGTAGGTAGGACTTCTAATTAATAATTTCCCAGCTGCAGCATCTTATAACCCTCCCTAATTTTCATTTTCGATTGTTTCGAAACAGATCAAAGATTGAAGTATAGCAGACAGGAGCTACTTGAACTGCAGTATTATTCTATTCACTCATCTCCCCTTGATAGAGGCATTAATACGTCCCAGATGGAACTGAACTAACCGGGGATGACTCTTAAAATTGCTTTTCCATATTGCCAGTAAAGATAGACACAATCCTTTACACGACAATTTTTATAACCGTGTTTTAAAATGTGGATATTTTGGTAAAATGATGATACGTTTATATTATTTTACAAAAATACCATGAATTTAAAACATAGTTGTGAAAAAAGTTGCATAAAGAGTTGTGTTTATATCGTAACCTGTTTTTGGTTTTTTTTTTGGTTCAATGTAGACTTTTTTTTTTTTTTTTAATAGAAACAGACTCATTTCATTAATGAACTACCGAGGTTACAATTGTGATTTATCAATACATAGAAAATCCAAACTATAAGTCAAATTACACATCAGCTCTTAGGTTTCTCCACACACAAATTCTTTTATGGCGGACATTGTCTTAATTTCAGAAAACTCTTTTCTCATAAAGAATGCACTTTGTAAAACTGACTAAGTGCCCCTCTGTCCTCCCAGCGAGAAAACGTACGGGATACCGCTATGGACATTAAATCTACTAGCCTATTTCGAGTTTATTACACTCATAAATAACAAAAAGTACAAATGAAACACTAACAACTAAACAAATAACATCTACTAACTAAACAAACTACACAAACAAAAACCACAAGCATCGATGTGACCCGGACGTCATGCTCATCGCCAAATCCCGGACTCTTATCTGTTACTCGAGGTGGATTAGAGTAATGGCTTTAACCAAAAAAAAAAGTCCAAACGTTTTATTTATTTCCATTTAGGTGATCAAGGATGGTGGATTTGAAAGTGATGCTAAAGAGCAGTTTGGATGCTAGGCGACGCCAGACTCTGGAACTTGGTGTTTTATGTCGATCTTCAATTAGAGAGACGATCAAATCAATTATCTACTGGATTAGTCAGCTTTCTAAGTTTTGATTCAAAGGGTGAAAACAAAGAAAAGAGGAATTTGCTAAGGCACTGGTAGCATGTTTTTTTTTTTTTCCCAAATTTTACTTTGGGAAAATAGATTTCCACTTTTTTTTCTTTTTTTTTTTAACTTTGTGTACTGAACTATAATAAGTGTACGTTAAATCTATCAAATATTGTCTATTGTCAAATAGTACTCTTTGTCAAGATCTAAGCAAAAAGATTGTGTCGGGTCATGTTAAAAAGCCTCGAGTTTGACTTGCATCTGTTAATTGAATGTTCTTACTGCAGCTGCATAGCTGAACGGCAATGGGGGTATTAGTTTCACTGCACTGTCGTTTGCTAAATTATTATTATTATTATTTTTTGATGGAAATTATTATTTTTGTTTTGTGTCCAACAGCAGAGCCCAAATTTTCTGTGGTTCGCTTCCCATGAATTTCTCTCTTTTCCCCATGAGCAGTGCTACACCCTCGGAGGTATGTAGCATGAGACGGGTCGATAAGGGCATTTTTTTTTTTTTCATTCATTTTTTTATACTCTTAAATATATATATATTTTTTAAATTATAACATTATTAAAAAATATTTTCTTAATTATTAAATATAATAATAATAATAACAAATTTTCAGACCAACCCAACTGTGGCGAGAACAGCATTTTTCTTTCCCCCATTTCTTCTGGTCGTCTAAATTCCACAAAATTTTCTGCCGATAATTTTATAATTTGTAAACGTCACTGATCATGTCGTCCAGTGAAAGGACAGAGCACCAATATCTCAGTGGGTGGGTAGTTCACTGAAAAAGACAGAAAAACGTCATTTATAGCCTAATCATTTGTCATCTAAACGGTAGCAGGTTTTTTTGTCGTTTGGATCTAGAAAAATTTTATTTATCGTCTCTATATATTATTTTTTATTTTTTATTTTATTTATTTATCAAATGTGTTATATAGATTATGAGTAGAAGAATTTAATAAATTTAAGAAGAGTAAAATATAATTAATAATTAAAAAATAATAATTAAAAAATAAAAAATATGATGTATAGTGTATAGAAATAATGAGTAACAAAGTTTTGGAGATATCTCAAAGCCGTCCGTCGGTTCCCCTCAGTGAACAGAAGGGAAGTGATTTTTTTTTTTTGTCTTTTTCTAGAAGCAGCAGGAAAGGGATCTAAGATTCTAAATAAATTTTATTCATCATTGTCGAACAAAAGGGAAGTGATATAATATGCAGAAATGATGAGTAAAAAAAATCCAAGATTCTAACATAAAGTGTCTTGCAATGAAGCATAGCCGCAACTTACCCTTTTCTGTTCATACAAAAAACAAAACGGCATGCAAAAATAGAAACCCGAGTTACACAGCCATTTAACAGAACACAGTTTCCTTTCCTCCGGCAGAAAGAAAGTAAAATCTCTTCGTCAGTCAGTTTAGAACACCAACATATTAGGTTGCTGCAATCTTTGACAGATCAATCAAAATAACTCATCCCTTGATTTTATCAAAGCCTCATAAAGATTGGTGAAGACCAGCTTTCTTAGACCCATAATTTTTTTTTTTCTATTCTTTTATTATTTATTTTTTGTTAAATTCAATGAGATACTTTCTGAGATTCCTCACCCTGTCTTGAATACCTCCTAGCAGTACATGAAAAGAGGACACAAGCTGAACAATATGATCATAGAATTGTTGCCCATGTACCTTGCACAAAACTATCTTCATGTTTCATGGTATCTGACCGTTCATATTTCGGCTATAACTTTGATGTATGGAGGTGCAGGAAAGGCTCAAGAAAGAGGCGACTGCTGTTAGAATAGTCACCTCGTTTGTTTTCACAATTCTTTTAAACTCATCTCATCTTATCTAATCATTATAATTTCCTTAAATTCTCATATAAAATAAAATAAACAATTCAAACTTTTTAAAATAAAAAAACAAAAATAATATTAAAAAAAATATTATAACAATATTTTATTTAATTTTTAACTTTAATATCAACTTATCTCATCTGTGAAAACAAACGAGGCCAAGAAACTTTAATGGACAGATCAATTGAGAACAGTAAATTCATTTTTCGAGCATGTCTGTCTTTTCCCTATGGTTACACATTTTAATTTAGAGTCATCAGCTGGTTTATGGAAAAGCTATACACGGTCACAAGAATAGTAGAACTGGACAGAATGCATTGCTATTGCTAAATGGGAGAAAAATAAATTCTGGCTCCAGAGGTAATTCCCTTCATGCTCGGGGCTTGTTTGCGCTCTTGTACATGTTGTCGATGGCATTCTGTGCAATGAAAAAAGATCACGTCAGTAATTTCATAACCAAGGATCTTTTTTCTTTAGTACAGCCAAGACTCTGGGTATAATGGCAAGTTTAAAGTCCAAAGGCCACGACCAAAGTGGAAAAAAATGAATAGCGCTCCTAATATTTGGTTTCTAGATGGCATCATGCTTGACTTGCTGATTGATTAATAGCCTATCATACATGTGCCGAACTTCCGATTTTCAATTGAACAGTCAATGTGGCAATGACGGCAATTTCAGCCTTCCCCTTGTAAAGCCATAGAACATACAGATAGCTGTGTCATCAACATTATCAAGACCTGGTTTAATGGGTTTACTGCATAGGAAGGGCTGCATCTGGTATAGACCTATACCACACAGCCTGTGTCTAATACTTTTAATTGTGTCTATACATAAGATAGATCATTCTTTTGCTGCTCGATGTAGATCATGGTAATGGGATTTTTTGCTGGTTCAAAAATCATTCCTAAGTGAGATGTATTGGGGGGAGGGGGGAGGGGGGAGGGGCAGAGGGGAGAGGAGAGACCTGATAATATTTCTGCAACTGAGGCCTCTTCTTCTTATAGGTTGGAGTTATAAGGTCCCGTTCCATGTCAAATGGTTCAGCATCAAGGTGAACAGCTCTAATAAACTCAAAACCTTTCAACTGGAAGAGCAGAAGTTAAGATCAGAAAGAGCTTAGTCATTGCAAGCCAGAAGTTTACTCATTGGACGAATGTCAAAGAAAGTAAGCAGCAAACCTTTTTTTCTTTAGCAATCTTCGTGAGCTCCCCAAGAATGTATTCTTTTGCCGCGGGATTTTCACAGACAGAATTGAAATCCCCAGTGATGCCATTTTCTTTGGCCCATCGTTCGAGTGCTTCCTTGCCAGGGTTCACAACCGCCACAAGGGAGGACTCAAAGCTGTTCCCGTAGACCCATATCTAAAATTGGAAGGGTAACAGCAGTGTCAAACTAAGATAGATTTCACTAGGCAGATCAAAGCTGGATAATAAACTGAACCATTCAATGTGCAGTTTTACTTAAACTTTGAAATCATATATCCTTCACGAGGAAAGAATAACCATACAACTAAGTTGCTACAAGAAGGATTATCACTTCTTCTGAATTGTCTCCACCAGAAGAGGTGACCATAGGGAGCCTGCAAGTATCATACCATACTTCTGTGCAGGTAAAAAAAGAGAGATCTAGTAGGTAGACATCTATGTCTGATGTGGTTCAATGTTGCATGAATATGGTCATCATAAGTAAAACTCAGCATCATATTTGTGAACTAAACTACTAAACTCCAAGTTCTTCATAATTAGAACTATTTTTGTGCTGGTGTGGAAGGGCCACAGCAATAATGATGCTGTCACAGCATGTGTAGAAGTATCCATGTTACATACAAGCAACCAAAGCAAAGGAAAACAGAAGGGTATGCATCCTGCAAAACAAGATCCAGTTTGTTTGCACAAAGGCCTACCGAATCAATAGCAGTAACAAGACCATATATGTTCTCCAAGTTTTCGACAGCAACATATTCTCCATGAGAAAGCTTAAATATATTCTTCTTGCGGTCAATGATTTTCAAGCTTCCATCTGGTTGCCACTCACCAATATCACCTGAGGCCAAGATCATCATCAGCAAGGCTAAATCTAAAAGTTAATGATAAGTGACGATAAAAGTTAAATCTAAAAGGAAAGCATGAGATGGGAAAACCTGTATGGAACCACCCATCAACCATGACCTCCTTGGTGAGGTCCTCACGCTTGTAGTACCCTGAAAACAACGTTTTTCCTCTTACACATACTTCTCCTCGTGGTGTATTTGAAAGGGCATCATATCCCATTTCAGGAACAGACTCTAGGCACACATCCACATTGGGTACAGGAGGGCCTACTGTACAAAGCATTGGCAGTTCATTGGGCAGTGCGACAAATGTCCCCCCACAAGTTTCTGTCAGACCTACATTAGTATTGATACAGAATATAATTATCCATGCTCATCGTGAAATAGCAACATGGGCATCAATGCAAGCCCACAAGGAAAATAAGGCATCTAGTAAACAATAACTTCTGAAGATTGGCATACCATATCCTTGTATAACATGAGCACATGCCACCACTCGAAGGAAAGTTTCTACGTGGGGGGCAAGAGGTGCTCCTCCAGACAGAATAAGGCGAACCCTACCCCCCAACCCTTTTTTCACCTGCGGACGCACAAAAAACCCACTGAGATTCAGAAAGTAACCAGGATGTAGGTACAGTCGGTGTTAAAAAGTCTGGAGGGGGGCACTGGGGGAGACGAGAATGCATAGACTGTGCATTTCCATAACCTGACTAAAGACAATTTTGTCACAAATTGGGGATGCCTGTTCATGTTTACTCCCATTCTTCATGTTATGAAACTTGCTACAGCAGTCAAAACAATAGAAAAGGGTTATAATCAGGTTACGAGACACTGGGAATTAACAACATTAAATACAAAGCCTAGCTCAACAAAGTCTTAAAGTCAGATACACATACTGGGTATATGCTAAGCTAGAGATCCAAAGCAAGTAACGATCCATGGATCAAGATTAAATGGATAACACTAGCTAAAGTAATGATTGTCAAAAAATGGAATTCTATAAGTAGAATTTATGAGGTGATGGTATTGGTGAAGAATCTCAACATCAATTGTGAATTTATACCACGACTTAATGTTACAATTATACTTCAAAAGGGAGCCCAAGTGTGATTGAGCATGTTTTACTGCGAAAATTGCTATTTCTATTCAAGAGCACAGGTGTACCATATTTTTCTTGATCTTAAGTAATCTCAATGGTAGATGAAAAGAAGCCCTCCATGCTGAAAGGACTGAAGTGTGCAATGGAGCCTAATGTCATCTGAATAAACAGTCACTTCCAAAGACCTCACATTTGCTTATTTTGCACATGAAAATTAAAGACTTCAGGTAGAACTCACCGTGAATATGCAAAATTGAACAGCGTCTTTTTCAAGAAGCTCCCCGAGGAAATCTTCTGATTTAAACCTGAAAATAAGCAGGTCGACTATAATTCATTAACAGTTGGAGATGCAAAATTTCTCATGCATTAATTTCACAGTAAAATGGCATGGAAAAAAAAAAAAAAGAAGTTAAAAAGGGCAGCTCAGTGCCCCACTAAAATGATGCACATGACAGAAGGTTTTCCTTGTTGAAATGTCAATATTCTTCTGATTAGTTTCAACACATAAGAAAATAATAAATAATAAAAATCGTTATATATTCTGCCCCAAAAGGAGGTTTACCAGAGTATATTCTATCTAACACGCGTGGGACAGCACAGAAAATAGTTGGTTTTAGCTCCCCGATGTCCTCAATCAAAAGTTTGGCATCCTGCAGAAATAAAATAAGCAGTTATGATATTGAGCATTCACTGGGTGAGATAAATTTGTAATCATACTCACCCCACGCCAGAACCCTATTGAGGCACCATGTAAAATAAATAGCTCCTCAATCACCCGGTCAAAGATATGCGCAAGAGGAAGATATGACATATATACATCCTCTACTTCCAACTATAAAAAGAAAAAAAAAAAGATCAATTAAATTAAAGGGCCATATGCGCCGGTGTCTTATGTCAGGAACAAATGGAATTATACTCTCCATTTTTAGTGGATTGAGGCTGGTTCATGTTTCCATAAATAATAAGTTCAAATGAATAGGAAATCACTTGTTCATTAACACTCTCGAGTAGGCGCTTCACCCCAGCTAAAAGAGCAATGATGCTATCATTGGATATCATTACACCCTTGGGATCACCAGTAGTTCCACTAGTATACATTATAGTACACACGTCACTTTTCTTCTTCAGTGGAAGATCAAACCGTTTTCCATCACCCTATGAATAAGAGGCAAACAAAATCTTGTATCAGAACCAATAACTATAAACAAATTTATCTGCTGGTTCATGAATGACTGTTAGAAAAAAAATTAAACCATGACACATTTCAAAAATATATTGAAAGATGTATAACCAAACTATTCATAGTACATGCCAAAAATTCATATTTTCCCCAGCAGCCATAGGATATTTTCTAACGTATATGATAATATAAGGAATATATTCAACATGATACTTTTTCTTGTATCAACATTCAAAACGATAACATATTTATAATACACTATAAAGATAAGCATTAAATATCCTACCAGTTGCAAAAATTCATCCCACGAATATATTGTCAACCCAAACTTCTCAACTTCCTCCCTTTGTTCAGGGGTGACCTTGCCGAAGCTCACAAGTGCTGCAAAATAAAATGTGTATATTTCTTATCTGTGTATGCATAAACAAAGGAATCCAAAAGACAAGTCTAACTTACTTTTGAGGAACTCTGTTGTGTTAGGCAAGGTTTTCAACACCTGAAAGGGCAAAGCATAAGCTAATAAGAAAGAACTGTCCCATGAAAATGGTAAAAACTACCAGACGGCCGACAACTTTTCTCTTTCTTAGCACTCATTGACTGAAAGGTGACCTCTTCCAGTAACACTCAAGTGTGGAGTGACTATAACGGTATTTTTCTAAAATGCACCCACAACTGCACTTTAGTTGGAAACACAAATGTAAACACATAATAATTGTACCTCAGGGATTTTTTTCTCTTCAGCAAAAGAAATTGAAACCTCTGCATGGCGTATAACAAATTCCACAGCACCAGCACCTAACCAGCAAACCAGAACAGATCAAACAGCAATAAACATTACATTTCACAAGATGCTTAAGATTAAGGTTTAAGGTCAATGCATATAAATGGTTGAATTTTGGAAAGAAAGTTGAACGTCTTATATATAACAGACTATGTCATATTTTTTAGCTATAAAAAACCTCAGTACCAAGAGTGTAGATGGGTCTGTATTTTGGTTTAATTAATTGGATGTTAACGAAAAACAATACCAATATATTAAGTAATCTAGGAACCATCCTATTGTAGTGAATATGCATACCTAGAGTATCATATAAAGGAACGCAATAGAGTCCATGAGCATTGCAGGCCTGCATTAGTTTTTCAGTGTTAATCAAACTGTTTCTAGGAGAAACTAAAGACCATGACAACTAAGCAGCAGAGAGCGTCATTAATCTGTATAAACACCAGATGTTAAAACTTCAAGTTTTGTCCATGTTTTATAACAGTTAAAAACCGAACGAAGATTAGAGGGGACTCCAACCAAAAACTTCAGCAACAAAATGAAATTGAAGAAAAAAGGTAAATCATAAGATAAACTTAAGCAAAAACCAATATCATTGGGGACTGAAACAAAAGGGAAAATTTAATTTTGATTAGGGCCATAAACTGTGAGCAATTATTGAACAACATAGGAGAGTGGACTCCACCCCAAGCTTTTCCATTTTAATTTGGTAATTATTACAAGATACACCTTCTTCGTTACTGAAATCAGGGAAAAATCAAAGAAAAAATAGATGCACCTCCATGCTTATAATCCATTCTGGAGAATTTACACCATAAATGCCACATTTTGCTCCCTACAATCCAGCAATAGATAAAGGTAAGCGTCGGACACAAAAATTGCTTATGATGACATTTCAAGCAAGTATTGGGTGGAAAGGTATCTTTCGTATAATAGATAATAGAATACTGACTTACTTCCCCAAAACCACAACTTCGCATAGCATTTCCCACTTTAATTACCAAGTCATATACTTCTTTATAAGTTTGCCACACGTATTTACCAGGCTGCAAAGGCATATAGTTCAAAGTCAATCCACAGAAAATCAGAGGCACAAACTGTACAGAGATTTATTTACCTTCCCATCTAAAATCTCACGCCGACCAAGCATCGGATTATCCGGACATCTCTCGACAGTCATGCTGTAACAAGTACACAAAAAGATTCGAGGAACAATCATTTCTCTAAAGATAAATTCATCACTCTATCCTTCATCATTAAAAACAGTTGTGTAGTATCTTATGGTAAAGTGGAATAAAAAAAGTAAGTTCTAAGACAAAAAACAGGCACAGCTAAGCAAGATTCTGAAAGAAGCAAAACCGAGAACTATATTTATTCATTAAAATAAAGAGCTTTGGACAAATTAATCACAAAAGCTAGATCACATGCACAAAAAAAAAAAAAATTAAAAAAATAAAAAAAAGAAGAAGAAGAAGAAGAAGAAACTCATTTTAGCATGGTTCTTAAAATATCTCTTAAAAATAAAATCTAGCAGCATGATCCGGTTCGGTTACAACATAAAGTCACTGAAATACTTAATTCCACCGTCACAAAAATAATAAAATTCGTCATCTATGCACTTGAAATCCTCAAGTACAAATTTTGAGCAAGTTGTTTATTTTTAGATTCGTCCTCGCTAAAATCCAAACAAAACAAACACATGCAGTCAGCTTTTCTTTCTTTCTTACTTTGAAATCATAAAAAGCAAAACATAGAAAGAAAGTCAGTATTCTCCATTTCTTTTCCCGGGACCTTTTTTTTTCTCAGCAACCAAACAGAATTCTATATGAATAAGTACCGGAACACATCCCAGCAACTATGCATTCCTTCAATAGGAGACGGAAATCCATCCTTGGCAAAAACGCTGCGGTAAACAGTTCCCATCGATGGCCTCCCATCCTTGGCCTCCTTGGCCTTCTCAACCTCAACTATAAACCTATTCTGCGCCATTCTCAACTCTCTCGCTCTCCTTTCCTCCGAAGCAACAAATCTCCACAATCGATCGCTCCAACCTCTGTATCTCTAAGGAATGTGCATGTTTGTCTGTCTAGCTATCTATTCATATATATATATATATATGAACACACGCACACACGTAGAGAGACAGCGCAATAGTAAAAGAGCGAGGTGACTGTTTATGTTTGTGGCCGGAGTGGCAAAATTGGTAAATACGACTTTTTTGTTCTTTTTTCAATTTTATTTTCTCGACTTTATATGAAAGCTGGAGAGAGAGAGAGAGCGGGAGAGTCCGGTGAGATTGCGGTGGTGGGTTGGGTTTGGTCAACCGCCGTGTTGAATTTCAAATCTGGACAGAATGGAAAATCTTGATTCGTTCTCAATAACTTCTCCTCACCGTTTGATCAAATCTAATTTTGGTTCCTGATCGAATAGGGTTGGCTTATCTACCAAGAGATGTGTTGTGGTGCGGACGTGCCAAGCCAACTTCCTATGAGCCCCCCTCCCTTTTTGAGTAATGATACGTCTATAATTATTTTAAATTAAAAAAATTTAGTTGTAAACGATTTTATTTACTAATATGCACATTCATTCAATATGATTGGTAAAAAGATAAACTTTATTGAAAACAATACTAATTTGAATTTAAAATATGAAGGAAACAAAATTAGTACGCAGATTGGTACGCAAACTTACTTGTATATAACAAAACTCTTTCACATTATATTCTATATAGATAATTATCATTTTATTTAAAATAATCTTAATTTTATCCTTGAGTTTTAAATAAAATTATAAAATTTATAATTATTTTGACTCTGTAATACTCGGGTAACATATAAAAAAAATATATAAATATTTTATCATATTAGTTTTAATTAAATATTACGAGCATGATGCTTCAATATTTGATGACGTGAGTTTTTAAAATATTTCAAATATCATTTATAATTAAATATATAGATATCGTGTTTACCAAAAAATTAAATATGTATATGGTTTGATGGTTAAGAATGTTAGACCATCTTTCGTACGTAAGATTGAAATCTTCTTAATTCTGGTAGGGTTTTTCAATTGATTGACACGTCATTGTTGGTTCCGTTCGACGTACGTTGCTCGTGAGGTCCCCCACATTCCGCCTTGTCGACAACATGCCACTTCTAGGACTCATTCAATACAGACGTCACATGGAAAAAATTGCAAAATGTATAGATCATAATATTGCAAGTCGGGCACGAGGTGGGTGGTGGGGTTGACATAAAATAGTCATCATCAAAACACTTCTAATCGATAGATATCAATTGCTACGTGTAACAACATGCCATATCATCAATTAATTCCTACGTTACACTAAATATTAGATATAATTTTAAAATTTGTAATTTTTTTATATAAATATTATATTTAGTATGATAATTTTAGATGAATTGAATAAAATATTATTAGAATATTATTTTTTAATATTATTATTATTTAAAATTTTAAAAAAATTGAATTAGTTATTATATTTTATATAAAAATTTTAAAAAAATAATAATAATAAAATAAGATCAAATGATGTGTATCCAAATAAATCCTCAAACTTGGCGTCCTGAATCCTGACTGTTAAAAAAGTACGATACCATGCAGCTTGTTTGTACGCTATATAGTATGTATTAAATTTTCTGTACGAGTAGTTGTCAAATATAGGTCTGCCGTAACCGCAAATCCTCCCGAGTTGTTGGACCACCCTTTTTAATGACCGTTAACTTGGATTTGCTTTGCACCCGTTCAATTATAATTAATTGGCATCACATAAGAAACCATTTTAGCTGGCGGTGGTTGTTGTTGTTGTATGTAGCTTATGTCTCTGTTTCTAATTCCTACAGAAAACGTACGAGAAACGAAGTCTAAGAACAGTGCAGAGAAATCAATACAAATTACGTTTTTTTTTACTTGGTTGGAAAATAATGTTGAATATGGGCGTTAGAATCAGAGAGTTAATTTTTTCGTTTTTTTTTTTTTTTTGGGTGGAAGCAGGGCCAGCTCAAGGGCAAGGCAATTAAGGCTATCGCCTAAGGCCCCCAACCTTGAGTAGGCCCCCAAAAGAAAAATATTATGATACTAAGAAATAAATCATAGAAAAAATATTGGTTAGCATAAAAGATGGAATTTTTTTTACCTAAAATAAAATCAATCTTAAATGGTAAAATTTGGTAAAAAAAATAGAAAAAAAAAATAGTAAATATAGAAGTTTTGATATCGACGACCTTATTTGTTTTCATAATGAAGTTATTAAAAGAAATACATATATGGATAAGGGATAATATTCTATTTACAGAAAAATTAGATTCTATTTCAAATTGTTATAGTACTAACATATATTATTATTCAGAATAATATTAATATTTATTTTGCATTTTAGAAAATTTTATTATTTAATATTTAAATTTTATTATCATTTTTAAATTAAATCGTGGTCGCCTTAGACCACAAAATATATTGAGCCGCCCTGGGTGGAAGATACAAAGATGAATGTGTAAAGATCGGATTTTGCAGATCAAAAATAAAAAAAAAAAAAAGATCGGATTTTCAAGCCTGACAGAACCAAAGCGGAAAATTCGTCTGGCGTGGAAAGTGGCCACGGTCGTCCAAGTTGCCTCACAGTCACAGCTCTGAATCAGCCACAACCACAGAGACTATACAACGCCATTCAACGTGTCTATCCCTCTTTCAACGAAAATTCTAAAAAGAAATATCTTGAAAATGGGGGTAAAAGACAGACTTTTTAGAACATAATGGAAAAGATGAGATGTTTTAGATGAGTTGAATAAAATATTATAAGAATATTATTTTTTAATATTATTATTATTTTAATATTTGAAAAAATTAAATTATTTATTATATTTTATATAAAAATTTAGAAAATGTGTAATGATGAGATGAGATAAGATGACTTATGTATTCAAACCAGCCCTTAATTGCATGAAACACGGAAAATAGCCAAAATCAAAATAAAAAATTAGTAATAATTTATGTAAGTCCCGCACAATTATTTTATGAAAAAGTTTACCCATTGTGAAAAAGTATAAAAAACCTTATTATTTTTTTGTAAAAACCTTATTATTTTTTTGTAGGACTTACTATTTTATGAAAGTCTGAACTAATCTATTTGAAACTTATTCCTATCATTACTTATCAAAAATATCTCATGCGAAACAAAGTCTGAGAGCTTGTTGAAATTAGATCATACTACAGGCGGAAAGTGATTAATTCTGATTATTTGATGATCATTACTAAGAAGTCGAATGTATATGCGGGTGGCAAAGGCAGCACAATCTAATCAGAAGGTGGAGACTCAGCTTATTTTTACCAGCTCAGCAAGATTTTGGGCTGCTTTTGGAATTGCAGAAACAAAATCGGATTCTAATTTTAGTTATTTGGTTAAAAAAAAAACTCAAATTTTAATCTGCAACAGTGTTGGACATGGTCGAGGAGTTACTCAAGACAACCTTAAGGATTTTGTTTTTCTTCTACCTTCGGTTGAAACTGAAAAAGAAGCCACTCAAGTTAAATCTAAATTACAATGGATGGCTAAGTGGGAGTCTGGGACTGAGGTTTAAATCTAGGACAGTATATTACATGATATAGATGTATCTCAATGTTTGTGTTGTACCATGTGAACTCCCAGGAAAAGCGCAAGGAGTAATAATTTTTTTTTTTTTTTAACCGTGAATGTCTAAGCCAGCTTGAGCGTACTTCAACTAAAGTCATGGGATCTTGAAGTTAACGACCAAGTAAACCTCCAGTGGCCCTAAGAAGACTCGAACTGATGACCATTGGAGAGCAAACCCAAGACCTGACCAGTGAGCTATCCCTCAGGATTGCAAGGAGTAATAAAACTAGACAAAATAAGCCTACCATATCGTCATAATTTGGGTCGAGATGTAACCCTTAAGGAATATTTGTTACCACGGTTTTCCTTCACCACAAATGAAGTACTTATATATTTTAAAAAAAAATAACAATGTGAACTCAGTAAGGAATCGTGAACCCATGCAGATAACAGATACTGCCATCACCGAAAACACAGATCCTTGAACGAACAAAATTCCCAACTGATTTAGCAAAATTTACAAAAACTCGAGCTGCAATCTATCTTATTCAATAACCCCTTTAATACTTTATATAGGGCTCCGCCTCCGTTAACCCTTTATCCAAAAACAATAAATATAGAGTAACCATTTCAAAGAATATTACACCGGTTTTAACAGCAGTCAACTCTTGTTAGTAACTTAGTTATAATCTTGGTTTGAATTCTGACTATGGATATTTTTTTCCTTACCTCTTCTTATTTTTCTTTCTCCCCTTTACTTGCTTCTCTAAACTTCTAAGCCTTTGACTGATAACTGAAGACGAAGAAGTTGTTTGATCTGAACGCTTCACTGATGCAGGAAGCACTGGGGTAGGTTCCTGTTTGACAACTGTAGAACGTTGCATAGCTGAAAACGCAGAGAAGGCAGGTTGAGGGGCAGTAGTCGGCTGCGCCAAAGGTATTTCAGGAATACCTAAGAACTTCTTTACCCCAGGAGATTTAAGTACTGAAACGTTCAAAAAACACAGCCACTTCATTTAAGAAAAGTGAACAGAAAATTTCATAAAATCAGTATCAAAGTTCTTTATTCAACTTCCAGACTTCTACAGCTGAAATCAATGCATATTCCTGCATAACGCTGAAGCAGCTTTGCACTTTCCCAGATGGAAAAGGTAAAAATGAAGCTGAACTTAAATTAGAAACTAAAAAAGACTCACCCAGTCCATACGTTAGCGAAAACAAATTGGATGTAACCCAGTAACAAAATATAGCCTGCAGTGTTATAAAAACAAGTATCATCAGCTCGACTTCAAGCCATACAGTAAATATCCTCCTATGTCATTAAAAAGTGAAACAACCATCAAAGCAAGAAAAAAGGAAAATAAATAAATCAACACTTACGACTCTCTATTACCATTTAGATGACATCATAAACACTGAAAAATTAATAAAGTAAACTGACACCTCATGTAGTCGCTTATGACTCCATCAACACTAAATTACACACCAGATTTTATGGGTGCAACCATTATAGGGAAATCATTAATTGCAACATCAGTGCTTCTGTTAGAAGTGAACAAAAACAGGGAAATGATATGTGTACAGGATGAATCATTGAATGGTGCATGGATATGTGCAAAGTTTTTACTGTTCATGATAATGTAGAGTGAACAGTAACGGTTATTGCACATATCCGTTTTGATAAGTGTTATTGCACATATCTGTGCACCATTCCATGATTCACTCCGTGCATGTAGCAGCATTCATGAAAAAAGTCCTTCACTACAATGTCTCCAAAGCAACTAATGTTGTATTACCTTCGGAAAACTCATGGTTAATGGAACTGCAAGAACAGCAAGGCCCCTTGAAACATTTTTCATGGTGCGGCCAACAGGATTTCCTTGCAAACCGTCTTGCATGTTGCACTGAGGAAAACACAAAATGAGTTAAACTCCAAATAAGTTCAAGAATCCCTCCCCCTCGAAAAAAATGAAGGAGAAAAGGAGATAAAAAACAGCAAAAGAAAAGGTAGAACAAGAATAATGATACAACCTCTACAAGTTAAAAGTGAGGCAATTAGGTAGTCAACTTGGAATAAAGAAGACTTCATTCACCCTAATGATATGAAGGGAAACACAACAATAGTGTTCCATAAATACTCAAGTCAAATTCATCACGGTCCCTATCTATGCAGAAAGTACAAAAATATTAAATAAATTAAAACATAAAACAGGTACCTACCTCCACGGTTACTAGGAATGTCAGTGCTGTCAAAACGGGCAAAATGTATAAAGTATCTGGACTTGTGAGATCAACAAACCAGTAGGCTCCGCCACCTTTGAACGATGGAACTTTTTCTGCCATATTTGAAATCTGCCAAAGAAAATGTCATCAGGGACATATCTAGAGACAAAATATAAAACCAAACAATTAGCATAAGCAGGATAGTGTGAACAAAGAAAAATGATCTTACCGCAAGGAAAAAACTGAAGAACACAGGACCTTGTATAAAGAGTCCCTTCAAGGGAGTAAATGGGTTAACACCGTATCTGCAGAGCCCAAATCACAATGGCAGGATGAAGATGTCAGGAAAACTGACTTCACATTGGGGAGTCGATTAATCAAAGTTAGCAGAAAGATACAAGCATGTATTTCAAAAGAGAATATGGCACAAAAGGTTTCATATTTCAGTCTATAAACAAAATGCACTTTTGTATTAACATAAAATAACATATTCAATAGTTTCTTGATGACCTTGAAACCACCAAACAATTCCCTTAAGGCAGATTAAACAAGGAGATTGTACTACACACTGCAAAGCAATTGATATGACAATCACAGCTTATGGGGCTCATTCATGCTTTTTTTCACGTCAACTATTAATCTCTATCAGCAGCACAATTTTTTGTGGGATTAAATTAAAAAAAAGTTACAAAACTATGAATGCCAACAACTTTTCTCTTAGAGGTCATGGAAAATTAGCTTACTCCTTAAAAAGCTTCTGCATTTGTTGTTGACCTTCAGCCACAGCCATGGGCTCCATACCCTGAAAAGAAAGATGAACGTTCACATGCTAGGACGTCTTTTCTTTTTCTTTTTCTTTTTTGAGATCAGTAGGACCTGTCATTTTAATAAGTATCTACCTTCGTAATGCATTCACATCCACAGTAGATATAGGTCTATCACAAAGAGTATATATAGGCACAAGGAGATCTTGACGGACCTTCACTATTTCAAGAACATGACTAAAAATTTCTCGGAACACAGATAAACCCAGAACTAAATGACTTTTCAAGCACTTTATAGATATATTCAAGTGTGGAGTCTGCTACCTAAGGTGGGTGACCAATGAGAAGCTGATTTCAAGTAGCATTCTACATTCTTGGTAGCTTTACCAAATACGAACCTGAGCTAACTACTCATGATATTCGTGGATCCTAAGCACGTGCTAGCAAGTTGATCCTTCAACAATTTTTTTTTTTTTTTATAAGTAATCCTTCAACAACTTACTAGTGAAATATAAAAATCTGATTAATGAGCAATAACGTGCACCTTGTCCTGGGTAAGTAACACTAGACTCATGGGTAATTTGTACCAACAGAACTACTGCAGGTGGTCAGGGATTTACAAAGTGATACCATGACACAAATAATAATCACACAGAATACCTTATCCTGCATCTGCTGCTTTAATGCCTCCATGCGTGGCCTTAATAGCTGCAGAACATACACGAATCATAAAGGATGCATTACCACTAGATAAAAATAAACAGATGTATGCCATGTGAGTCTGTGACAAAAATTTGCTGCTTAATAAAAGAAAACAATTACTGTATAGATTAATGTAATTTTGCGGCACAGACGATAGATTCTCCACAAAAAATACGAAAAGATATGAAGAAAGTACTTTGTGGAAGTGATAAGTCAGCAATGAATGTGTAATGACACCGCCCGCAAGAGTTAGCAAAGACTATTTATACATCGATGAAAAATTTCTTAATCAGTGAATAGGTACGAGTGCATAAGATCGTCAACAAGCACATAAGACAATGATATAATTGAATTAGAAAAATCAAGTTGCAGTAACTAACAAGTTGCCACATACAGTGAGTTTTGCAGTAGCTTTTAGTTGATTTATCATAAGTGGAAGTGTCACTCCTCGAATCAAAAGAGTTGTCAAAGCTATGCAAGCCCACCTGAAAGAAGGTAAAAAAATGATATAAAAATACAGTAAAAAGTGCTTCTATTTGTAACATCCAATGGCCTCAAAACGTTGATGGTGGTGAAAACTAAAAAAAAAATGGACGAGAAAGTGCATCGTTCATCCATTTTCCTCTAAACACATAATGGTAATAAATTATTTGCAGTAACGGAAAACCTAGTATTGGAACAGTAAACTTCTGTGACAACATTAATGGCAACCAAAAAAGATGCCACTTTGGAGATTGGTTCCAGAAAACTCAAGAGGAATTTTTTGGATAAGTCAATTTCATCATAAAGTGCAAATGAGTGCAACCCTAGCACACCTAGTGTACACAGGAGAAAGCACCAAACAAGAAAAAAGAAAGAAAACGTTACATTCCATTTCAACATCCTGGACTTAAAGAGCTTTTTTAAGAAATCCCGGACTACTCTGTGTTGATATCCAGGCATAGATTTTTTTTGGCGATATGGTTCTAAGCTGACCCACCATCTCCTTGCATGCACCTTACTAAATTTGGAGTCTTGAAACTAAAGAATTGATAGGTAAAAATTTCTGTCTTTGAATGTCAGAATTTATGGTATTTCATGGTGATTCATTCATTTCTGGTTCTCTACGCATCATTTCTTTTTTAACAGTCGATAATTCTTGAAGCATTTTTTTTTATTGGTGATAATTCTTGAAGCATTTTCTTAAAAGCAAACAACATTCCACAATATCTGATATCTGAGCATCCACTAGCGGTCACCATAGTGCTACAAAATATGTCATTCTAAAATTTAAAACAAGAAAAAAGAAAAGCAAAGATCAGAAAATTATAAATGGGTCCTCACCAGTTCAAGCCGGTAAATGAATGTACACCATCTATAAAGTACTGCAGGGCCTGGATAGGCAAGAAAGAATCAGCAGCAGCGATGGCAACTTCGTTCACTGCCGGGACCTGGGAAACCACAGCTTGTACGGTTGTATCCATGAAAACCCCAGGGACATCACTCATTATTTCAATTTTGTCTGACCCATCACCAACTGTAGTTGACATATACCTGCAAAATGTGGGGCCGAAGCTCGGCTGAAGAAACATGTGGGAGCATCCTCTATCTGGGAGAAAGCCACCTGACTTGTTGAAGCTGCTACTTCCAAATGACCTCATCAGGGAAAAATTATCAGGTCTTTGGTAAGAAAAATCATCGTCAATCTTGCATCGTTTTCGATCGTCATCATGGAAAACATAACAAAAAGATGGCCGGCATCTTCGTGCAATAAGTGTCGCTCTTGTAGAGAGACTACGCATATAAGCCATTGGTGATATTCTGAAAGTAGATGTCAATACTAATCGTCTGAGAATATAATGGGAGGAAGAGGAAATAGACTCAGTATGATAAAACATTAAAGAACGCATGACAAACTACATTGTATCCGGCTATTAAGCTCGAGAGAATTAGGTGTGGATGTTTTTTCAAACACAAAATTTTCATCTCATCTCATTTCATTATTACAACTTTTTCAAATTCTCACATAAAATATAATAAACAATTCAACTTTTTCAAATCTCAATTCAACTTTTTCAAATCATAAAACAATAATAATATTAAAAAATAATATTTTATTCAATTTTTAACTTTCATCTCAGACTAAAAAATTTCATTTCAACATCCAAACCTAACCGACAAAGATTGGACGGGGACAGATCAAAAGACATTAAACCCCCAGCAAAACATCAACACTAAAAATGTTCGGTTGTTAATAAAGCAGAGGAGAATGTCTAACAACGAGATTAGAATATTACAACGAGAAGACGGATCAAAATTCTTAAACCCTAGCAAAACCCTAACAGCATCGACTGGTCAGCATAGCTAAAATTTAACCTACAAACTAAATAACCACGATTGTCTACAAAGTTTACCGCCAAAAAAAAAAAAAGTGAAATCAATTCAAAGCCACTAAAATCGTTCATAATCTTAGTCACAGTAACGATCCAATATCCATTCTAAGCCAAATAAATGCTTAGAAATACGAATCAAATACTGAATCTTTGAGTTCGAATCTGCAATTCAAGAGCAGAGTCTACTGCAGATTGGAAGATTTGGAGGAAAGCTCACCTTTACGAAACCACCTCCGGCAGAAGAGGAAACTAAAAGAGTTTTAGGGACAGTGTCCAAGAACCCCAGAAGAGTTTCGGAAAGGAGTTACCACGGGGAATTTGGACCTGATCGTATTTACCCTGATCCGGCAAGCCGAGCCCAGATCGGCCCATTTCATTCCAGACCGCTCCAGCACGGCCCAGTCTACGCTTCAAGCCTAATCGTAGTTGACACGTCCGCACCATCCCGAGCCAATACTCGACCAGCAAGTCGATTCGCTATCTTCTGCTGTCTATAATTTGGAGTAGTCACTATAGTAAAAGTGTTGATTCGTTACTAGTTATTTTCTATTAAAATTATTATATTTTATTAAAATGAGTCTGTTTTTATTTCAAATAGTTATTCTCATCGTAAATAATCTGTCTCAAATGCCTTTTTTTTTTAGTGAGTTTTACGTTTGAGAAATACTTTAGATAAAATAATTATATAAAAATAAATTCATAAATTAATTTGACTTATTTGATATGTTAGATTGTAAAATTATTTTTATTATAAAATAAATTTAACGGATCACATGAAACCATATCAATTTATGAGTTTAATTTTTTAAAATCTATTTGTATCTATAACACTTCTATTTCTATTTTGGTAAATACTCTAGTCACAAAGTGATTATACAAAAGTAATCCTATAAACTGACACGACTTGATGAGGTTTGTCAAGTTGTAAAATTACTTTTATTATAAAATATATCTAATGGATCAGATGAAGTCATGTTAGTTTATGAAATTATTTTTATATAATTTATTTGTAGATGTAACAGTAATTTATATTTTACTTATAAGTTAAGTTAGTGTATATGATACACCATTTACAATATTGATGTGTTAAAATTTTATTTACAAAATTAAAATTTATTTTACAAATTAAATCATATCATATCAACAATGTGGATCTTACAAATTAGATACCTCTCAATCATTTAATTTGAAAGTAGTAATTAAAATTTAAGGTACATTTCTTTTGTGGTTTACTTTTCACTTTTGAATGAAAAACTCTCTCGTATCTATATATAAAATCAAAGAGAAATGATATTTGCAATATTAGGATGTGCAACTTCCACGCACTCCATTTAAAAAAAGCGAGTAAATATGATATCTATATGAAAAATTATTTTTTAACGATAGATTTCACTTATTTCCAAAGAGAATGCGTGAGACTTGCATATCTTAAGACTGTATCTAGCATCAATCAAAGAGCAATAATAGATACAGTCTTAGAGTGTCCAAGTCCACACACTCCCTTTGAAAAAATGAATTCATTATTAAAAAAATAATTTTTCATATGAATTATAGATTTATCCATTTAAAAAAAAAAAAAAAACGTGGCGCTTACAATATACTCTTTAAGTATAAATATTATTTCTCTTACTCGAAGCCGAATGAACACGGTGATTTTAGATGATCAGGGCGCATTTGGCAAATATGGGAAAGCAAAACAAGGAGTAGTACTGGACAGCAAGTTGCATGCAGTCAATATTATTCAACCAAATCCTTGATTTGTACATAACATATATAACATAACATAACATAATGGCGTCGCTTTTAATTTTCACACTCTTATCTTATTTTAAGAACAGAAAGATGGAGGCCCATCTTGCTGAACTCGATCGAGCCAGATCAGTTTATTCAATGACCGAACTTCTATTCTCCCCGCATCAAAACCTGCAAATCAGATGTCAAAATATGAACTATTTTCCTGATCTTTAAACAGCAATATTGGCATTTAAATTATTACAACCGATTTTATAACAAATAATATATTTACTCACCGATTTATAAAAAGTAAAATTTAATATTAAGAAATATTTTTGCCACAAAAAAATCTCATAAATAATTAGTCTACAGATCTAACGTGACTAATTAATGTAATATATTAGATTGTAAAATTATTTTTATTATAAAATATATCGTATGTATCATATGAATTCATATAAGTTTATGAGTTTATTTTTATGGTATTATAGCAACACTTCTGACTCAAAAGAATTACCTGGAACAGTCAAGGTGGCCACGAGAGGTGTGCGGCATTCTTATGGAGACATCACAGCTCCCGTGGAGAGAAGTGATGACCGAAGTCTGGACCCGCCCGAATAATGATAATGCTGATGATGTCGTGAAGCACTCACATGCAGCCCTCCGATCTCGATTGCTGTTGAAGTACCTGCCGACGTACCTGACACCATTACAGCAAGAATGGGATGGCTGATGATGATGTCTCCTCAGGTAAGGAACGCAAGGGCGCATTTCACGTAGAATGTTTTGGCATGAGGGTGCAGCCATGGCTGACCCTGAAACCAGTAAGAGAACAATGGCTAGGAAGCAAGCTAGCTGATAATGACTCATGGTTTGGACTGGACTTTTAAAATGTTATAGGTGGGAATCTTTTGAACCAAGTTGCTTTGGTAATTAATTTGATGAATGTTGTGAAGGGATAAGTACTGATTTATATAGGCGTATATATTCTAGTTTGCATGCATCGATCTTTTTGTTGTCCATAGAGTAAGGATTTCCGTCGCTGAAAGATCATGATTTTCATGACATGGGTTTGTGTTACTATCACTGGATCATGCATGCTTTATACATTTTTATTTATTTATTTATGCATGCTTCATACCTATTAATTACGAGCTTCAAAAATTCATGCATGTGCGCACCTACCTTCTTCAAAAAATAAAAAATAAATAAAAACAATAAGAAAAATCTATCGGCTTTTTTATTTAAAGGATAGGGAAAATAGAAAAAATAAACCCCAATTAGTCAAATTATATTATTTGTTAGCTGTTTCTTATACTTTATGAGTTATTTTATTATCAAACTAATATGTAGAACATACTATCTGCATCACTTAAATAGTAAGATTTAATATGTGAAATTTAAATTTTAAAATTTATTTTTAAAATTGAATACTTTAATATGCGTGCTCTACACACCGGTTTGGGAATACAACTTTTCATACTTTATCAAACTAGACTTGAAACTTAAAAGAAGGATGTGAAAAAATTGTAGACGATGTTGGATTGTGAATAGATATTTATATATATATATATTATGTTTTTCTTTAAAAAATATTGATCTAATTCAGGCAAAGAATTAAAGAAGAACTCGATCATAAAACATATAAAAAAACCCAACAAATCATTACATATGTAGTAGGAGTGGTAGTGGTACTCTAACTATGTACATACATTTAATTAACCCTCGACAGTCTCAAATATCGGCATGCGAGCCTATCTAATTGAATCCTGCATGCAGTCATGAGCATGCATGGAAGAAGTGGTTGCATGCATTCTGGATCTCTTATCAATGCATCTTTGTGTTTCCCCGTCCTTCTCGTTTTCGGCCATTAAATCGGCCAGATTTTCCCTAAAAAAATAAAAAGATTAAAAAAATCTTTGAATGTTTAAGCTGGGCCTTTGTATTAAAATATATATATTATAGCTAGGTAAAAAAAATTAGTGTTTTTTTGTTGTGATTTCTAGCTTTTCATCACATGATGGAGTTGGAGCATTATGTAACATGAGAGAAAAAGTGAGCCACCATTGACTCTTGAAAATTTTTAAAAATGGTAATTAATTATTTATATTATATTTTTAATACTTCCTTCCACGTATGAGACAGACTCTCTTTCAATGAGTATGTTCAATATGCAAAATATTTACTTATATTATTCTATAACAAAGTTGCAATAATGAATGCTAGCCTAGCCTTGTGTATAGAGTAATGGGAACCGAGCCTAATTATATAATTAGACTTTCATAGGACAAGAATTCTAGCTACTTCAACACGCCCAAATTGGAGACGATCGATGAAAAGTCCATGATTGTCTCCTACTTCTTCTGTCATACAAAAACCGACATCTTTATTCATGATCAAACAAATATAAACAACCACCTATTTATAACTCATGAAGCAAAGCAATCAATCCCTCAACTTAACTTAAACAAATTATATACAATGACAACATGATAAACAGTTTCATACTTCTAATAAAGAAGACGAGGACAAAGACGAAGACGAAGGGGTAAATGGAGCGGACGCATGATCGGGCGACTTCCGGCAAAGAGGGCAGGTTGCGTTCATTTTTAGCCAAGCATCTATGCAATTAACATGGAAATAGTGACTGCACTCCGGTATAGTTCTTAGTTCTTCCTTGGGCAGGTACTCCGACAGGCATATGGGGCAAGTGTTGTCATTGGGCTTTGGTAATCGCCGGCTCTCACCGAGCAAAGTCTTGGGATATGATTCTATTGTGGGCCCATCAAGTCCGGTTGCAAAAACGATTCGTTGCGGATTAATTGAGTTGGAGATTTCTGTGTCAGAGGGGCGTCTACTTCGTCTATGTGCCCTCACAAGCCCAGATAGGTAACCCATGAGCCCAATCACACACAATATTCCGGGCACTCCAACACCCACGGCTATCCCGTACTTTGCACTCCTTGGAAGACCTATAAAGATGATACAATTCATTATATTTACAAAACATGATCCTTAAATCTACAACATATAACCATTGAAAAAATTGGATAAAAAACAAAAAAATAATTTTAAAAAAAAATATTTTATTATTATAAAAAATTAATTAACTAATGAGATTAAATTCTTATTCGGGCAATCAAAACACAAAAAAGAATAATACTATTTAGTCCTATGAAATTTACTTCTCAGGTCAAATTACTTTATTGACGTGTCACTATCCTGTGGTGCTACGTGGTTTATTAAAAAATACAAAAATACAAATACAAAAGTGATAAAGGGATTTTAGATTTTCAGCATTTTTTTTATTTTTTATGTTTTCTAATGCTCTTTTGTTTTAAATATAATTTTTTTTATTTTTTTAATAAATCACGTGGTATAGTAATGCCACGGTAAGAGAGCCATCTAAGCAATAAGTTTCATATGACTCCAATATCAGTACTCTACAGAAAAATGACATCAGAAAAAGAAAAAAAAATTATGAAAATTTTGTTTAACCTAAAGTTAATGTTCTGTTTTATGGCGGATATGTTTAAGTGCTGCCATTATTACAGCTTCACTGAGAATTCTAAACTCCAACAATCTCCCCTGCCAACAGTCAAACTTAAAAATTGTCAGGACGCCCGAAGGCTTTGACGTTTCAAAGTTGGAAATTTTGTAGTCGACCTTCGGCCGATTCTTATATGTCACTTTCTGCATTGCCCGTCTGCTTGGACCATAGAGAATATCGACACCCACTGCCGACCCTTGTCTACGACCTTCTAAAATATTCAGGAGTCTAATTTCTCATGGAAAAAAAAATAATATTTGTAAATATTCTCATTTATTAATACATTGAATATATCAATAATACACTAAACTTGATGTGAAAGTCTGTATCGACTCATTTATATCTTAATCATTTTTATAACCACAATTAATAGTGTATTTATAACTCTAGGGATTGGTTCAATTTGTAAATGCTTGGACTTGGGTATCCTCTCTAGATTTAAGGTTTAGGTGCTATTAATCTATAGGTCTCCAACGGACTACAATTTGTTTTTTCAAATTATTCAGGTTGCACTTACAAGAAATTCCTTATGGAAAACATGTGTACCCTGAAATTATTCCATACATGCTAATAAAAAAAGAAAAATACTAGTAAGTCGTTTGAGTTTGTTCTCTTATTTTGACCGTTTATGTATTTAAATTTTATTTATTTAATAATTAAGGAAGTGACTTTTAATGTATTAATGTATTTTTTATTTTTAAAAAATATTTAAATATGTTAAAAACATATGAAAATCAAAAATCAAATTTGAGCTAGGCGACACATCTAACGGTCATTGTTGAACGACAGCCTAGCACTACTCATAAAAAAAAATAGTATATGTGTATAATGTAAATGAGCAGCTGTAGAAGGTGGAGTTCTGGCGAAGATAAGGGATAATGGAACTCGAAAGGAGAACCCAAGATACGAAGTTAAACTATCTCATCTCATCTTATATAATCATTATAATTTTTTTAAATTCTAACACAAAATATAATAAATAATTTAGTTTTTTTAAATTTATAATAAAAATAATTTTATATTTTATTTAATTTTTAACAAAATATCGCATCTCATTTCATCTAAACTGCGTAATCAAACGAGTCATAAAGCTGTGCAAGAACAGGTTGTAAATGCACTGTTCCAGGTCAATGATTTGCAGCCACTGCACTGAGTATTTGATGCCTACGATGATGAAGTCGCCGGAGGAAGGGAGAGTGAGAATTGTTTGGTCTTGGTTGTTGCATGAGAGATCGAACCCGGGATCATAACCACACGCTTCATCTTGAGAACCTTTCAGTTGGAAATGAAACTTCACCGGCGGATTTTGGATGCCATCACAAGATGAAGGTTTGCAGATGGTGGCACTTGATGCTATTTGAGGAAGGAAGAAGAAGAAGAAGAAGAAGATGGAGAAGAAGATTTGGAAGGCATGCAGCCATTCGTACGTGCGAGTGAAAGGTCCGAAACACTCCGGGGTAATGAGTAATACTACGGGTCAGCCTACTGTAGGGGTGCACACTTTGCACACCCTACGTGGCTGCACCTTCTCATCTACTTTTTTTTATTTTTTATTTTTTATTTTTTTTTATTTTAATTCTGTTTTCCCCTTCCCACCCGTTTCCCTCTCCTCCACTCGATTCGCTCCCTAGGTTCACTGCCTCACCCAGTTCTGTCGCGCGCCACCTGCAGTGCAGCCGCCCACCACCATCGGCTCTCCCTCGCGCCGGCAACCTCCAGCCACCTGCAGTGCCCCGTGCTCAACGGAAGCCCCTGCGCGTAGCGCCCGAAACCCGAAATGTGTTCTTCTAACGGTTTGTCGCTGCTGCCGCCGCCGTCATCAGCCTCCAGCCCCACCGTTGAGCACCACTGAGCCACTTGACTCCCCCTAGCCCCGCCGAGCATGGCAGCCTTCTCCCTCTCTTTCCCGAAATGGGTTTCACCCATACGGGTTCTGTAGTGCCACCAAGCCGTATGTCGCCACCCACGGCTCCAACCGCCACCTCGAGCCTCCCTCAGCCACCAGCAATTCCACCGCACCTCCCTCAGCCCTCCATGCTCAGCCATGCCTCTCATTTGGCTCACGGGGTACGGGTGGAAGAGAGGATGCGATGCGATGCGATGCAGGTTGAGGGTGGGGGTGAGTATGCCGACACTGGATGAGGGTGGGAGAGAGGATACTGACGCCAAGTGGGAGAGAGAATGCCGAGGGTTGGGGATGGGAGGGGGCTCGGGCGACACGGGATAAAGGGAGGAAAAGAAACGTGAAATGAGAGGGAGTGGTTTTGTTATGGGGTTTTCTTATCATTTTTCTTTGACACGTAAAGTATGTTTCGACTAATCCAAAAGAGGAAGTTGATACAAGGATTTATTTCCGGGGTAATAGGCAACAAAGCTACATGGGAATTAATGGGACGCAGTCTCCAAAGTCAGAGGTGCTATCCAAAGTCAGAGCTGAAATCCTTATAATAACGATCGAGATCACGAAGATGTGGCCCCCGATGTGGAATCGAGGGTATAATATTGGTAGCGTAATCAATAGTCTGTGCCCATTACATCAATTAGCATAAATCAAGACTAGAAAATATAAAATATTTTATTAGTTTTTTGTTTGAATTTTATGGACTCTTCCCAATTTTTCCTTCTTAGAAAAATATAGATATTTTGACCCTTCAACGCGTATGAAAGCGGAAAATACTAAACGATGAGATCAGTACTAATGTTGAGTTAATCCTTACAAATGAAAAAAGTCAATTTGAGTAAAAAAATATATTATTTTTATTTTCAATTATTGGGATTAACTTATATTATTTAAAATATATTATATTATTTTCATCTCAACTCAACTCATTATCTAAATATCTTCTATATTTAAAGAATTGCAAAGATAAATGCCCAGATCTCTCCTTCAAACTATTTATATGGACTATTTAGGCTCTATTTGAAACAGAATTATTATTATATATTGTTAGACTATTTTTTTTAATTATTCACAAATTATTTCACTAGATGATCTAAAAGATTTTTAGCATCCAAACGGAAATCTCTCTAACTAATTGGATTATCTCTCCGCCATATCTCCATCTCATGTGTGTTCAAGTCGTAAGTGAAGTGTTTAGACTCGTTCACAATTCTTAATCAAAGAAAGCGATCATCGTCCAAACTATAACCATGATTTAATTCCGTCTACGTGTGTGGTCGTGTTGTTAACTGTTGACTTGTTGCATGGTCGACGTGGAAGAAAGCGGTCTGCCATCCACAGTCCACACCGAAACGGCCTGTAGAATGTAACACATACAGCAAGCTAGCCACCTGACCTGATCTCGGATTCCCCTTTCCTACTATTATTTTGAATTCACCAAATTAATGTTGATGTGACATTTTAAAAAATTGTTATTATATATATATTAATTATTGATAAATAATTTATATAAGTATTAATAGAGCTCTTTTTAAGTCCATTGTAAAAGAATAACCTCACCATAAATAAATGAAAAAAATACTTTTACTTTTTGAGTGAGACACGTATTTTTATTAAAGACTTCTAAGAAATTTGTTTATTATTTGATTTAAGGCGGAGAGATTGTGGATGAATAATGGTAAAAAGAGGTTAATGAAAAAGATTTTTCCAAACCGTATTTACCCATTTCCATGGCAAAAACAATTTTTGACGAAGAAATTATAAACGTACCAGTTTGGCTGCTGCTCGGAACATTAAAGCATCTGACTTCGAGACTCGTAGCATTCTGGCGCGCACAGTCTCCGCCGCTCTCTTCACAACTTTGACAACTGGGTTCCTCCCACCTGATCAACACGGAAGTATCCGCGCCCAACCACATAGGAACCAAAGCGGTCCCTATCGCCCGACACGACGCCGGTGGCGGCAAATCATCACCGTAACCAGTACGCGCAAGCAAGACTTTATAGTCATCGCTGCCAAGGCAATCGATGGGAAAATATCCAGAGTACTGCGTATTCGTTACGTTGGACGAGCAGTTATAGAAGGTGGAGTTCTGGTGAAGATCAGGAAGATAGAATTGGCCAAACTTGAAAGGAGAGCCCGAGAGACTAAAGTTGTGCAAGAACCGTTTGAAAATGCACTGTTCCGGGTCGCTGATATACACCCACTGCTCCGAGTATTCGATGCCTATGACGACGAAGTCGCCGGAGGAAGAGAGACGGAGAATTGTTTGGTTTTGGTTGTTGCATGAGAGATCGAACCACGGATCATAGCCACATGCTTCGTCTTGAGAGCCTATCAGTCGGAAAGGAAACTTCACCGGCGGGTTTTGGATGCCATCGCAAGATGAAGGTTTGCAGATGGTGGCACTTGATGCTATTGGAGGAAGGAAGAAGAAGCAGAAGAAGATGGAGAAGAAGATATGGAAGGCAGCCATTCGTGGGAGTGAGAGGTCCGAAATACTCTGCTTTTGGGCGGGGGGCTAGGCAACAAAGCTACATGGGAATTAAATATTAATGGGATGGAGGGTCTGGTCCAAAGTCAGAGGCGCTATACTTTCTGTAGAGCTGAATCAGCAGATATTAATAACGATCGAGATCGACGAAGATCTGCCCTCCAACGTGGACTCGAGGGTATAAGAAAAATTATATTTATGATCTTTATATTAAATATTACATTTTATTTTTATTTATTTTTTATCAAATATGTAATATATAGATGAATCATGATAAATAGAATAAATCAATTACTTTAAGTAGGATAAAAGAAATAAATAAATATGACGTATAATATTGGTAGCGTAATTAATAGTTTGTGCCCTTTAATGAAATAAAATAATTAGTTTAGTTTTTTGTTTAAATTTTATATATGGACCCTTCCGAATTTTACCTTTTTAGAAAAATATAGAGATTTCTTCAACGTATATGAAACCGGAAAATACTAAACGACGAGATCAGTGATGTTAATCAGTAAATCCTTGCAAAGAAGTCAATTCGAGTAAAAAAAAAATTATTTCAATTATTATGATTAATTTATATTATTTAAAATATATCATGTTAATTATAGTGATTGATGTTACTAAAAATAATATAATTAAAGATGAAGAATAAAGTTGTTTTTCTTATAAACAGCGTGAAATGATATGTGGCTTTAAATGAGTTGAATTGTTTATAAACAGCGTGAATTGTTTTTTTTAGAATTTGAAAAAGTTGAATTGTTTATTATATTTTATATGAGAATTTGAGAAAATTGTAATGATGAGATAAGATGAATTGAAAATATTTCTGTTTTCAAACGATAAATCTATCTCTTTCTATTTGATTAAACTTTTAAGATAATTGATGATTTCACGTAATATCGGAATAAATATCTTACATTTGAATCTTGACTGTCATAGCCCAGAAGTCTTCGTTGTATTTTGTCCAAAGTCCCCCTGTGATTACACTGATACCAGCTCTTGAATTAATACTTTTTACTAAATCAACTTGCTTATGCATTCAAAGTGCTCGACTGTACCTCAGAAATTGCAATTTGAAGTACTATGATATGGTGATTAAAGAAGGAGGAAAATAAATATTACTCATTAAAAAAAAGACACGTGTTTGAATAATTCTTTCCTACTCCATTTAACAAACAAACAAACTTCGACTAATTCTCTGAAATGGACAAATTAAAGAACAAATCATACCCTTTAGGGCAGTACCATTGCAAATGATGATCAGTTGTGTTTGCCTGGTCAACTAAATGGCGTGTCATTATTATATATTTTAGTTTAGTTAATGTTCTAATTTGTTAGCTAGCACCGACTTTGGTTTAAAGAAACAAACAAAGGTTTCCTCCAAAGTTAGCTTGAGAAAATTTATCCAAATAATTCGATTTATAAATTGTCGTGTCATTTGAAATATTGAAAAAGTCAATAATAATTTTTTGATTAATTAAGTTTGAAATATTTGGTCGTACCAATGAAAGATAGAGCATACACTATAATTTATTCCGTTGGAAATCTCTAACAATGGTCATAATCAAGCAATGGGAAGAAAACCATTGTTGTATATTTTCTTAACATAATCTTACTGCATATGCTAGTGAAAGATTGGGGCAGTCAAAACTTTGAAGTTGGAAGCACTAATTTGGTAAACATCCCAACATTAAATTTTGCCACAATTGCAGGTGAAGGATCGAAGAATGCCGTACCAAAGTTGTTTGAAACGAAAACCTATTCAAAGACTTTGATTCAAAGTGATCTGAATAAACGTTTTAAGTTGTTTGAAAGAAACAATGCTTAGTTATAAGTTATAACATTATTAAGTAGATAAAAGCTTGTATGCCGCCCATAGTTGACCACTATAGTGTTTCGCTCTGATTTTTTTTTTTAACTTAATGATTAAATAAGTGATTTTAAGTGTATCGGTATATATATATTTTTAAAAATATTTAAATATATTTAAAAAATGTGAAAAAAAAACATAAAAGTAACTAACAATATAAACGAGCAGTGTTACTTAGGCTGTAGAGTAGCACCACTCTCTAAAAAATATTTGAATTACAAATTTGTAAGAAATCCTAATACCTTATTATAACTCATTAATTAATTGGCATTCACATTAACTATTGAAAGTAAGGGGACTAACATCCAAAATGGAATGAGTCATACTACAAATGAGTCATTAATTAATTATAGATACGCCTAAGTTCTTGCCCTAACCTGTCTTTCAGTTTATTGTGTCTAGCCTTACAATTATTTGCCCCATACGTATGGGGTGACAAACATGTCTTCAGCAAGGAAAAATAGTGAAATGATGATTGGCCATTGGGTCGCATTCGTTTTTTAGCCACTCGTCTATGCATTTTAACTACCAAGGGAAATATATGGTGAGATAATGACTGGAGTGCGATTTAGGTTTCGTTTAGCTGTTAGAACAAAATTTAACTCATCTCAAGTCAATTATTAATAGGATCCATTATTTTTTTAACTTTCTATAAAAAAATTAAACTTGTCTCAACCTACTTTATATATTTTAACTTAAAAAATTAAACTTATTTTAATATAAAAAATTTAAACTCATCTCAATGGGACTCACATATTACTATTTACAACTTAATTCAACTCATATTAACATCCAAACGTAGCATGTAGCTAGCGTATATACATTGTCGGAGAAGCTTGTCTAAAAAACCTATGTTAATTTGGAGATAATTCTTTGAAGAACATTTACAGACTATAAATTATGACAAGCCCATATGTGAGCAAGAATGTTGTCCATTACTCGCATTAATGTGATATATTTTAAAGAGAAATGATATGTACAATTATAAAGTGTACAAGCGTTGTGTACTTCTTTTGAAAAAATTAAGTAAATATAAGATCTATAAAAAATATTTTTTTTAATACTAGACCTTACTGCTTTTTAAAAATAGTGCGCGACACTTACAAAACCTATGATCTGTCCCTCGCATTATTTTATTTTAATAAGACATTTCAAACTTGACATTTTAAATTATGTGGAAATAAATAGTGGAATGGATAAACCCCCCATAAGCCCGGTAGGCTGAACTCAACAAGAAATAAGAAGCCCATCGCACGACTAAAAGACCCATTCAACTTAACTAAGAGCCCCACAGGAAGTAAGAAATCCATCTCGCGACCCAAGGATCCATTTGGCAGGCCAAGAGACCCTCAAATTGGTGAAAATAGGGATCGAGGAAAGATGATGAAGTTTCGACAAGAGTTGACAAAGGCAAGCACCACCGACACAAGCCAAGAGGTCGCCGACATATCAGTTAGAGATTCACGCCGCATTAATTACCTTTTTCTAGTACACTATGTCGCATCAAATGCTTCAGGCATGCCCCAGGCACTCATGAGTTGCGACTGTTGAAGGACATGTGGGAGAAGCAACCATCACCCACGCTGTGAGAATGGAAAAGGCAGGCCCCGATGACACGAGCCGAGAGGTCGCTGAGGTATCTGTTAGAGACTCACGTCGCATTAATTACCTTTTTCGATACGCTGCGTAGCATCAAATACTTTCGACGGTCGGCATATGAAGGTGATGAGACTGTCCTTGACGATGCGTGCAAATTGCTTCCCCATACCTCGTATAAAAGTGGACCACCATGTACATACTAAATAAGGTAAAAACTTCTATCGAAACTCTCTTAAAGAGAATTGATTTAGATTATGTTTGGAAGATGAGATGGAAATTTTGTGTTTTGTTTTAAAGTTTAAAATATTATTTTTTAGTTTTGAGATTTGAAAAAATTGAATTAGAATTTGAAAAAGTTATATTGCGATTTGAAAAAGTTGAATTATTTATTATATTTTGTATGGGGATTTGAAAAAGTGTAAAGATGAGATGAGATGAAGATGAAAATTTTAAATAAATCATGTTTTCCAAACATAATCTTAGACATCGAAGGATCTTCAGACTATTCCGAGCCATCTCTAAATTGAGCTTGTGCAGGAAGGAAGCTATCCCCTGATTATCCGAGGAGATCCAGCTTCACATGCAAAACAAGTCCAAAACAATATGATTAAAAATAACATTTTTTTTATAGGTAAAAATAACATAATTAAAAATAAAGAATTGCATTTCTCACGTAAACATGTGAGCTGCCCTCAAAAAAAAAAAAAAACTTGTGAGCTCAATCATGCGCATAATTTCGAGTAGGAACATGCTAAATCAAGTCAATAATTAATGGAAATTGAAAATTTATTTGACAAGTTCAGCATATTTAAAAAAAAAAAAAAACCGTTCGCATTTGGAGGGAACGGATTATCCGTATCCGCATTTGATTTTGTGAATCGCAGCAACTTATCAGAATCGGCAAGTTCCCAGGCCAGAATTCCAGGGGTCTCGATATGGCGGGGAAAATGTCCCTATAGTCCCTGCCACAATTAAACCTTAACGCTTCTCTGACCCGTCTCTCTCTCTCTCTCTCTCTCTCTCTGCACGAAACACTTTCCCCTTCTTCAATCTCATCCACCTGTGAGTGCCATAGAAATATCTCAGCCGCAGCGTCAGGTACGTTTCTTCGAAATTTCCCTTTCCTTTTCGTCCAATCTAGGGTTTTCTTTTCTAGAGCACCCAAAACTTCCCATTTTCGACAATTTCTTTCATCAGTATCGGTTCTTTTTGTCCTCAGTGAATCTCAGGTACGGAGCGTAATAATTGTTCCCCAACGGGTAGCGGATTCTGGCTAAGGTTATATAGTTTGGTGGGAAAATGGCGGATGCGTTTGAAGATGAAGCCGAGCAAACTGTTTCGATCCAAGATTACCTTAAAGGAGTGGAGGAACAAGAGCTGGTCTGCTTCTTTCTTATATATAATTTGGCTTTTTTTTAAAAAAAAAAAAAAACCCAGTGTATTGATATACTCGTTTGGTTTGCATCACGTTTGTGATGGTCAATTTCACCTAAGAAAACATACCATTCAAGTTGTTGTGCATTGGTTCAGATCTTCTATAAGAACCTTACTTATTATTATTATTATTTTGTTGTATTCACACAAATATCGAAGGTTGACAAAATTCATTACACTAGGCCTTTTAAACCAATAGGGTAGAATCTATAATTTCCGACCATGCCTCATGGGGGTGTCAGCGTTCCTACCTTTTTCAGGTTCATCTTCTTGTTTGTTTCAAATGTAGATTGCATTGATGCCTTAGTATTGTAAGAGACAATGTCTGAAACATATTAATATATATATATATATTTTGGCCATGTGAAGTAGTTTCAGTTTCTTTTCCTTAATATGTTTATCTCATTTTAGCTCAATATGTATAAATCTATGACTAAATCACACTGGGCCTCAGTTTTATTGTAAGCTGCAGTTATTTTCCCATTGTCCATCTTCTGTTCCAGTCACCCTCCCCTTATATTCTAAAATATTGTTGGCTTTTTATTGACATTATTAATATTTTGTAATTGTACATTTTTTTGTGCTTAAGCTAATGGGTTATTTGTATGTCTCTAATTTGTGACACATAGGAAGCAGACCTGGTTTTGGGGGCTGATCAAGGCAATGAATGTACTTATACCAATGGTTATATAAAGAGACAGGCAGTGTTTTCATGTCTGACTTGTACCCTAGAGGGAAATGCCGGAGTTTGCACAGCTTGCTCCTTGTCTTGCCATGATGGTCACGAGGTATTCCTCCTACTGCTATCTTTTCAGCGTGGAGGATTTAACTTTTGAGTAAATGATAAACTCCTAACTAGTTGGTACTGATTGCTTACTTACATTAACTGTATTTTTTTATTTTTTATTTTTTTTAATGAAATGAGTTGTGCGAACAATTTTTATTGTGAATGGAAGTATAATGATTTAATAGCCAAGCAAAATGATAGATTTAATGCATGAGTGTAGAGGGATCAATTCTTTTTACTTTTCTATGCTTTCTAAAAGTGTAGATGTTTCTATCTCCATGATGTGAGCTGGAGTTTTCATTTCATTCGAACTAGAGTCTTATACAGTCCTTTAGGGGATCTAATGTAACTTCTTTCTTGTTTCTTTTAGAAGCATGGTGGTCTTCCGTCATACGTTCAAACCCCCATTTCTTGTTTTGCGTACATGGGATTTTGAATTAAAAGGGTCATTTTTTAACTTTAATTGGAACTATGGTTGTTCTTAGTTTGGCTTGGTTGCTATGGTGGATTCCAAATTCAGCATTCTATCAGGTTGTTAGATGGTTCATGGAAATTATATCTGTCATGATAGGAACTCATATCTCCATCATGCTTACTATCTAAATTTTTAATATTAATGTTAATTGAGTGTAAGGGGATTTTCCCTCCTCTGTCTCAGCGGGCCTGAGAATGACAATTAAGGGAACAAGAACCAAAGGTCCAGCCCAGAACAAGAGTCTCCAACCTGGCCTATGGGTAGGCTACTCTGGACGCAACCTGCATGACGGAACGTGCTGCAGGGGATGAGATTCGCCTACTTGAAGACCCCTTTAATAGTGTCCAGCTCTTGAGTGTTTGTCCGCGTAGTAGGCGTAAAGCCCGGGGGACCTTCGATCCTCTGACATGAGAGACATCAACGGACCAACAAGGTCGCTAGTGGGGTGGGAGAAATCGGGGAATCACGCAGCATTAATGGCATCACTACCTGAGCTACATGCCACATTAATGATGTCATCACAGAGCCACGCCGCATTAAATGACTTTGACAAAAAGAACAGTACGAAGGACACAGACTCCATGAGGGTAGCCAAGATCTGTCTCCCCAGACTCATTGTATAAATCGCAAGTCCCAGTTACGAGAAATTTCTATCTGATCCCTAGACTCTCTCCCAGTTGCTTCCTTCCTTATCTTTTGCAGGCCTTGGTTCTAAAAACCTGAGTTGTTGGAACCTGGCCCAAAAGCATGCGAAACACAACGTTAACATTGAGTATAGCTGATTTTTCTACTTGAACTAGATCGTGGAGCTGTGGACCCAGAGAAACTTTAGGTGTGATTGTGGAAATTCAAAATTTGGGGATTACTTCTGCAAGCTTTTCCCAAATAAGGATATAGAGAATGCTGAGAATATGTATAATCATAACTTCAGAGGCTCATATTGCACTTGTGGTAGGCCTTATCCTGATCCTGATGTTTAAAAGCCAGTAGAGATGATACAGTGCTGCATTTGTGAGGATTGGTTTCATGAGGAGCATTTCGGTCTTGAGGCTTCTAATGAGGTCGTCAGCAGTACCTTCACAATGGCTCGCAAGTTTTCCCCCTTTTGCTTTGTTCTTATTACGTTTAATGCATCATGCCATGTTTGCATGGTGAGGATACTATACATTGCTATAATAATAGTATAATACAAGGCCTCTGCCTTTTTTGGCAACTGTAGATTTTTCAAAACTTCTCACCTTTTTTGGTGAAATAAATTTTGAGCTCCATCCAAACATCTTTTACACTTAAAAAACAAAAAAAAATCCCTCTTAAGTAATTTTCATCGAATCGCAATTGCTTGGTTCTGCACCTATCTTTCTGCCATTCTACAGGTTCCAAGAGATGAGGAAGGTGAACCTCCGTATGAGGATTTTAAATGTAGGGCCTGCTCAACCAGTTTTTTGTTTCTGGGACTATATCCTCAGTCCATATGGGCAGCAGGGAGACAGTGTGATGTTACCCTTGATGCCAATAAGGATAAGAATGTGATAGAAGATACATCTGCAGCTTGTGGATCTGGAAAAGTAGGGAATGGTGTTGATGCTCATAATAATCCTAAAATAGATCATTCTAATGCTAATTCTGAGTCTGCATCTAATGTGAACGGTTTGTCTCTTGGAAAAGATTCTCAGAAGAAGGTGGTTTCAAATCAACGTGTAAAAGATGCCAGTACACATCCTGCTTGTGTTCTTGGAGTTAACCTGGAGGCTGCTTCTCCTGCTTTAGACGGTAGACCACTTTTTCTTTCAAAAAACTGGCTTGATGTCCTTTGCAGATGTGCAAAGTGCCTGGTTGTTTACAACCAGAAGCGTATTGCTTTTCTGCTGGACAAGGAGGACTCAATTGTAGAGTACGAGAAATGGCAACACAGAAGAGGAAATAGAATTTGCTGCAACAGGAGGGCGCTGAGCTAAGTTTATTTGATAACCTTGGCCATATACAGAGAATGGAGATTCTAAGTGGCATAGCTGATATGAAGGATGAGATTCGTGGTTTCCTGGTATGCTCTTGATTGTGACCTCTTAATGGCCTATGCACTGTTTTATAAAGCAGACTGGGGAAAGGGAAGGCATGGAAGTTGGCCTTCTGGCTGTTTTATTTTTTTAAGGTACTGCGCTCACATGATCTGCATTTTTATTTATCTTTTCCTTCTCTTTCCTTTTGAGGAGTCATTTGACTCATCAAAATCAATCACAGCTGCTGATGTCCACCAGGTGTTTGAGAATCTTGCAAAGAAGCGCCGCCGCATAGAGTGAGTTTTTTGTTGGATTTTTACTGCAGTTGCATGCACGTGAACCTTAAACTTCCCAGTTGACTATAGAGCCTTCCAGGTTAAAAAAACATTCAGAATACATGCACGACATGGCTTTTAGGCCGTTCTAAGTTAGAAACTTAGAATACTGCTACCAGCATTAACTGCTCTGACTTGTAAAATTATTTGTTTATGAACTTCAAAATCTAATTGGGCAGTTTCTCGTGAACTGCTCTAGATGCACTGTTCTAGAGACGAGTGGATCCTTTTGTACAGTGATGTGCTGCAATTCCACATGAACGTCTGATCCTTGGGGTTCTAGCCACTGGCAGAAGTATGTTATGGAAACCGTGCTTACATAAACACATGTCCCATATTCGACATGGAAGATATAATTTACTGTGCTTATTGTAAAGCATAGCTCTTGGTTTTCTTGTCATTACTTTGTGCTTTCTATTTGATTTGAGATTCCCAAGTTACCAGGAAATTACATTTACAGGACGCTACAGGTCTTGATAGTGTTTCCTGACCAGTGAGGAATCTTGTGGGATCTACATGGTTAATATGGGACATTTCTTCTTTCTCTGTCTTTCTATACCATGCTGGATGTTATACTGAAGAAGTGATTTCTCCTGGTAAAGCATATACTCGATGAATATATATATATATATGTGCTTAAATTGGCCAGACCAAATATTGAATAAGACAACATTAGTTAAATTTATACCGAGGAAATTATTAGTCTGAAAATCTTCTCTATTATCCATCTAATAAGATTTGAAAAACTTCTGCAATGGTAAACTTTAGATCTAAAGGCTTTGAAGGAATTAGGAAAGAGAAATGATAAATGCTAAACTTCTAAGAGCGTTGAGTAATAATTTTGAAAATTTTGAAGAAATACGTGATTTATATAAAAAAATTATTTTTTTAATAGTAAATTTTACTCTTTTTCTAAATGATTGCGTAACACTTATATATTTCATAACTGCAGGTAATATTACTCATCAGTGAATATGTTTTAAATCAAATTCAAAATAAAATAAAATAATTGTTGTAGGTTTTGCTAAATCCAAGGTTCTGATTTCCTAATTTGATCCAGAACTCTTAATGTGAAATGGAACCGTAGACTAACAACCTAAGGTTCTATTTGGAAACAGAAGTACTTTCAACTCATTTCATCTCATCTTATCATTACAAAATTTTCAAATTCTCATACAAAATATAATAAATAATTTAATTTTTTCAAATTTAAAATAATAATAATATTAAAAAATAATATTATAATAATATTTTATTTAATTCAGTCAAAACCATCTCGTCTCATCTCATCTCACTATCTAAATGAGTCCTAACCTTGTTTGCTTTTATAATTTTTTTTATTTTATCTTATCTAATCATTACAATTTATATAAAATATATTTTAATAATATTTTATTTAACAATTTAATTTTAATCGGATGATCCCATATGCTAAACAAAGGAGACTCCCTTTAACAAGTAAGGACAGGAGTAGGTGTTGTTGCCGTTGAAAATGGAAAAGTTCTTGCGTTCATGAATCCACCAATTTCGAGGTTGAAAATTTTAATAAAAACTAGTCTTTTTCCTACCTAAACTTGGAAGATTGTCGAGTTCCACCAATCTTTGAGGGCGATATAGTTTATTTATTTATTATTATTTAAAAGCAACATGATATTGATTACTGTGATCAATATATGTTTTTGTAAACAACCTAATCAATATTCGTCTGTTGGTCACTTTAACAACCTTACAATTTCGGCTTTATCTTCTTAATCTTTTTGTGCACAGAATCATTTGTTGTCCTGATAACATCAATTCCATGCTCTGTCTTGCACTAGCTATGTTAAGTTCAGTACTAACTTAACTGAAGACACGAGAGAATTAGCGAGTGGGCGCGCAAGTTCATCCTGTTGCACAATGGGCAGTGGAAGAAGATCTGTATGGCTGCATGGATGTTAAAATGATCCCTAACCATGTAATTAAATGGGATAAAGTAACTGATCGATCATCCTCCATGATGTAAAATTGTTTTCTGGCAAAATGTAGTTGAAGTTTACCTAGCCAAAAAAAAAAAAAAAACCTCTGAAAACACTAGAGATGTCTGATCATTCATCGAGAGGCCAGATCAAGAAAAATAGATCTGGCCTGTTTGAGTCCCAACGACTCAATGAATTGTTCTAACAATGCCCAAGCCTCACCACCCTAAAAGAAAGAAGTTTTTATTTTTTGTCATAAGCAATCTCCAAATCCAATGCCATGCATGGGGCCGGGTACTCGACTATAGAGGTAATCATGACAGGAAGTTTGGGCGCAGGGGGACCTGGTCAAGAAAGATGCTATTCTAGACTTTTTCTTTTTCTATATTAATTTTGACCCTTCAAAAAACTACTACAACGAAATTTGGCTCCCTGAGTATAATTTCTAGCTAGATTCTAGTCTGGTGGTAATTCTAGTATAATATGCAATAAGATCCTCCTCCTAAAGGGGAACCAGTCAAGATCATGAATTCGTCAAACTCTAGATGGAGGGGAAAAAAAGACCTAAATATAAGAAAAAAGTCTAGAAAATTGATTTTTTTTTTCTAGTGAATATGTAAAGTATAAGCTTGCTTTGCTTAATTTTCTTCGGCTTACTTTTGAACTTTTATCTGTCACCCTACAAAATGAGAGGGAAGTCTAAAGGAGAATTCGACATTCATGAGGATATATTTGGATGCCAGATATACTTTAGTCTGCCTTTTGATATTTTTTCCTCTTAAAAGTCTACAAGTAAATTCTTTTTTTGATGTTTAAAGAAGGAGCTGTCAATGTCACTTAAGTTATCAACGTATAAGTAGTAGCTGTGACTTTGAGGGCAGGCATGGGAGACATTCTGGTGTCATGCCATGACCTAAATTAATTTGTCTTAGCTAGGGTGGTGCCCATGGACACTATCAGTCAAAGATAGGGGACGCGTTTTGTCACTCAGCAACTATTAGAACAATCAATCACCACGAATGAAACAAATCTAATGATTTTCATGTTATTATTGCTATATATTATAATTAATAGACGTACGTAGTAGTGGTGGTAGTAATATTTTAGCACTTATAAATATATATGTTTGCTTTCCGCTACTCTATCTCTTATCTCCCATCTTATATACATTAGTTGAAGCGTCAAAAAAAGCAAGCTTCTCTCTGTTAGAGTGGTTTTCAGGATCCCAGAACGGTATTCTGGACGAATTAGATCCAAAATTATGGGAAACTGCATGGAGACATGCACGCAGAGGCTACAAGCAGAGGAAATGCAGCAGCAGGAATGTGAGAGAGAGAGAGCAAGTGGGTTTGTGCAGGAAAGTAATTTTGGGAAGGGTGCCATAAGGGTTAAGATTGTGCTGACAAAGCAAGAGCTGGAGTGGTTCATTCTACAGCTGAAGGATAAAGAAGGAAAGAAGCTGGCCATGGAAGATGTTTTCATGGAGATTGAAAGAGGAAGAGCATCAAGAGTTGAGGGATGGAAGCCTTCTTTAGAAAGTATCATGGAGAGCCCTGAATTGCTTGAGATGGACAGATCATGATCAGGGTCTTGTTCAAATATACTATTTCAGCCTTTGTTTCTTCTTTCCCTCCTCCAGTTTGATGTGGGTTATGATCCAAACTTGTAATTAAATTTTCTTCTTTGCTAGAGGACATATATATATATATATATAGTGGTTGACATGCATGGATGTTTTGAGTACCTTATCGGAGATCTCTTTTTGATCTTCATGTTCGAATTTAGTTCCCCGGCCATTCTCTTTAATCTTCCTTCCTCTCGAAAAATGCGTGTAGGAAATTAGTATATATGAATGTGCATATAAAATGTTTAGTTGTTTTAATAAACAGGAAATTCTGATGCCTTCAATATACACAATATATTGATAATCATAATTCTATTGGAATATTCAAATGTGCTTTGTATGGAATCAGTTGCATTCTCATGAGAACCAGCTACCTTGATAGATAGGTACCAGTAAATCGTGCATATGCGCTTGATCTCCAACTACATTTGAACTTTTACTTCAAAAGTAATTGTCAAGATTACGAGTAGATTTCATTGAAATCATAGCAAAAGTATAAAAATGAGTATTTATGACTAGTTATTTGTAATAGAAATAGACTTGTTTCATAAGTAATTTTCTTGCAATGATGATGAAAATTTCTCATTTTCAAGTAATTTAAGATATATTACTCTTTTATCATTGGGATCGAGTTCCATGCTGATCATGATACTACGACCAATTAATTGTTAGAAAGAAAAATTGACCCAAACTGAAAGAAAGTCTACATACGTAAATTATGGCGCATTTCCATGAATCTGACAACACTAGCCATAGCTAACTAATTCTAAGCAGAAAATTGCTATAATACTACTGAAATGTGGGGTTTAATATATTAGAAAATGAGTTGTACAGGTGTATATAGCGTATGCAAGTCTAGCACAGTCTTTTTGACAAAAAAAGAAAAAAAGAAAAAAAAAAGATATATCACACTTGAGACTTACATAAAATATTCCGCTTTTTTATTATGGATCCTATTTATTTTTAAAGCGATTGTGTGAGATTTATATATATTAATTATTAAGACTGTATCTAGTATTAGTCTAATATGGCCGTGCTGATTAATCTAGCATATTGAAGGTCTTTTAGTATATCCTAAACTTTTTTGTTTTCATCTTGATTTCTCTTTTATACGGCATAATTTGAGATTTTTGGGTGGTAATCATGATTTTTCTAATTAATTCCGACTCTTCTTCTAGTATGATATGCAATTTGTCAACATGATTTAGAACGTAAGAGTATTGGCAGTGGCTTCTTTATCTTTATCTTTATCTTCAAATTTAAAGAATCTGTCTTTAAAAAGGTCTGCATTAACTTCTTCATCTTTATATTTCTACATAACTATAAACAGTCATTCTTCAAATATGAAGAAGCACTGTTCATTCTTCAAATATTATTTTACTATTTTTTCTCTCTCATACATATTAAAATTAACTTTATAAAATTTATATTAAAATAATTTTGATACATAAAATTTGTATTAAGTTGATAATACAAAGTGAATGATAATTGTAAAATATATATAAAAAATAATTTTAGAAAATAAATAAAAAATAAAATAATAATAATATTTTATTATTATTTAGTTCAAATTTACATAAATCAATGTGAGAATCATTCTTTAAATATAAAATCATTTTTCAAAAGAGATAATTTTAAAGATACATATAGAGAAAGGACGTTGCTACGTCCACAGAGAATTTCTACAGAAATTCTCTACCGAACGTTTCAATTCTTTTTTTTATTTTTTTAACTTTTTCTTTCACCATTTTTTAAAAGTATTTAGATATTTTTAAAAAATAAAAAAAAATCACATATTCATTTAAAAACACTTACTTAATTATTAAGTAAAAATAAAAACAATAAAAAAACAATAAAAAGAAATTTCGGTAGAAGATTTCGGTAGCAATCTTCTGTGGCAATAGTGTTTTCCATAGAGAAACTATTGCTAATACTCTAATAAAGACAAGAGTAGGTTCTTGCTCACGTAGTTCACAAAAAAAAAGGAAAAAAACCAGAAAGATCGTTTTCTTGTATCGCATACTTAGAAGTAGGAGCCCTGTTGAGAGTCAACATCAGCTGCCAACAAAATTAATCCCGCAATATGCGGTGCATTGAGGCACTTTAGAGGCATTGTTTGTTTCACACTAAAATTTAAAATTTTAAAAATTTTGAAAATTTTTCATTTTATTATTATAATTTTTTTAAATTTTTATACAAAATAAAATAAATAATTTAATTTTTTCAAAATTTAAAACAAATATAATATTAAAAAATATATTGTAACAATATTTTATTCAACTTTTTAACTTTAATCTTATCTCATCTCATCTCATCTCATCTCATCTCATCTCATATCCGAAAATAAACGACGCCTAATCTCGCTGAGAAATGAGATTTTCGTTCGTGGAATGGGCATTTGTTGTATAACCTTTTTTGAAAAAAAAAGTGACCAATATGAGATTCACACGAAAAAATTAATTTTTTTTAATAATAAATCTCTTTTTTTTTTTTAAAACCGATTATACAGCTTTGCATATTTTACTACTGTATATAGTATTACTTTTTTTTAATGATTGAGGAAATGTTTTTATTTTTTTCTGTTGTAATTTTTTTTTTAAAAAGAAATGTTTAAAAAGATTAAAAAATATATTTTAAAAAAAAAAGCATGTATCGGTAGGATTCCTCTGTGGGAACCCCGATGGCCGTACTGACACCCAATTTCTTTTGGTAGCTAGTGAAACAAAGACTACGTACTTCTCTCAAAGAAAGTATAATTTATCCATGAAAATTATGATTTTTGGGTAAATGAATCTTAATTGATGCATTAAAGGCCATGGTTGAAAATAAAGTTTATCTTAAACGGAATAAGATACTCTTTATTTCACTTGAAATATAAAATGATCCACAACCTCTAAAAATTTATTGTACATACTTTGTTAGATGATCTTCTGGTGTATAATTAGCTAGTGTCGCAAAATTATAATATAATTAAACTCTTATCTTACTTTCATTCCATTGTATTAACGTGGCACAGTACTGATCCATCGATATCTGTGAAAATTCACATGCATGTACATACATATATATATATTAGGTGAAAGCAACGTGCAAAGCATGTTTGCCTAATTTAATTATACGATTATTTTTAAGAATTTATATTGTTTTTATTAAGAAAATTTTTTTGATTAATAATGTAATGCTTTTAGAAAAAAAATATATAATTTCTAACATAAAAAACTTAACAGTTAATCATAATTAAGTAGATGATAAATAATTACACGCTTTCATTTTTTTTTCTCAAGTAGATGATAATTAAGTAGATGAGAATCACAAGATAAATAGTTGTTTTTATCTTGGTTTCTCCATGCCATTTATTTACTACAGATTAAAACCAGAATAGTTACAAAATATAATCCTTAAAAATTTTTCACAATATATGTTTCAACATGAAAAGAGTAGATGGAAATAAAATTATTCCGTAGAAAATCTTATTCTCACAATAATGGCATGTGAGAAGTGGGGAAAAGGAAAGATATAAAAGATCAAAGTGAAAATATAAGTCACTCCTATCTTTACAAGGCCCTCACCTCTCCTTCACTTTCTTGTCCGATGCTAAAACACTATAAGCATAACTTTCAATAGAATGTAGGTCACCTCTCAAGTTTCTTTCTCTGCTGCTTTCGAAGATCAATAGGAGTGCTGGGAAAAAAAAACACATAAGTAATAAAAAATGCAGTATACAATACAAGATCGAACAATTATCTACAATAAAATATTTAAGCACACAGGGTGAAACATGAAAAGACCATGATCACAACATTTGAACAAAATGAAGCTGAATTTGGAATGATAATTCTGATATGATCGCAAGGGACAGTCATTTCATCTGTTCTGTTTCTGTTTCTTTTACCATTTTTTTTTTTATGAGTAATCAAAACCCATTCCATCTTTATGTGTAATGGGCCAAAAATTTCAATTCTCAGGAATTATATTAGGTGATTTGATTAAAATCTTTAGTTAACCATAATAAATTAGTAGATAAGGGTACAATTAGTGGTTGTACCTGAAGACATACGCTGAAATAGATTGGCACAAAAAGTGGCCTCCAAAGCCCTATATATTGATACAAAATTATCTATGAAAGGTGCGATTATTAAGTCTGTCAACCATAAGAAGATAGATAAATCATTTGTATCAACAAAGAGACAAAAAATAGTTAAGAATGATTCTCTTACTGACCATTAAAAGATACTAATTAGAAAAAGTAAAAGAGTAGAGATCTAGGATGCCTATGCTTGGTTTTGTATGTAGAATGAGAAATACTTGGCAGATTTAACCTTTTAGAAGCAATGTTTTGGAAAGTGTAAGATGGGTGTTATGGTTAGCAGTGGTAGTGGAGGAATGGAGGCGTGAGGGGGCTTTGGAGCAACGTTGAAGGAGGGATTTGAACATTCCAAGAGAGATTTTGGGGGTTGGCATAAGCCATTGATGAGGCACATCGGGAACTCTCATGTGGAAGACGAAGCTAGAGCAGTGAAGACGAGGAGGCGCTTGGTGCTGGAAGCGTTATTTTCCTTTCTCATAAATATTCCTTTACACCAACCAAGGAGACAAGTGAAAGTTAATGGAAAACAATTAAAATTACCGTAGCTCCGTTAATACACACTGGAAAAATATACAGATGGACAAGTTTTTAATCGGTTCAGTTATTCGGCTTGATAGCCGTTTATAATAATAGAATAGGGTTAATTTTAACAAAAAATAAAACAAAAAAACCGTTAAACCAACAATTTTCTGTTAGATACACACTTTTTATATATAGAGAGATATATATGTTTGCGTATTTATAAAAAGCTCTTGTTCAGCGCAACTATATATCATGATGCTTGTAGGGTTTAAACCTCATGAGAAGAAAGCAGCTGTCTCCTTGTGCTCCAAGATTAACCTGATAAAATTGATAATTTCCCACATGCATGATGATCGATGCAAATTGGGAATCGTCAAAACCAGAAGGATGTGAATGCTGAGTAATATTTGATATGAGAATTGCCTAAACCCATCAGCTAGGCCCAAGTATATAAGGAAAAACCCAAAACATAAATCTGTAATCTGTTGGTTTGGAATAGGAGATCAGGTACGTCAATCGGTCAGTATATAAGACAATCACGCTGATAATCATAAGGGCTCGTTTGGATGTTAGAAGCAGTTAAGCTCAGTTCAATTTTAGACTTCAGGTAACATCCAAACACACTTCGTTAGAACATTTCAAGTTGAAAATTAGATTAGTGGGACTACGGACAAAACCACAAACAAAAGTCTGACTCTCTCTTTATTTTTCTTTCTCCTCAAAAAGTAATAGGACCCACTCACTCTCTCTATTTCTTTTCAAAAATTAATTAGTGGGATCCACTGGCTTTCTCTCTCTGTTTCTCTCTCTCTATTCCCAATTAGTAGAGCAAAAAGACATTTCAGCTCGATTCTCGAATAACTTAGCCCGCTCGAGCGAGAGGAAAATGTCTCCAGCTCAATTCTCGAGCGATGGAGAGCCCGCTCGAGTGGGAGACTGTCTTCAGCGCTGAATCGAGCGAGGCTCAATTTCTTGGCGACTAAAAAATATTTCTTCTGCATTACATGTATTTTTTCCCGCTAATTAAATAATATATAAATAAATAATAGAATAAAATCTAGACATGATATTGTTGTAATTTTATTAAAAATTATTTTATTTTATTTTTATAAATTTAGAATAAGAAAATTTTATGTTCATGGTGCTGGGAATATTTTGTTTTTATTTTTTTGTAATTTTTTTTTACTTGTATTGAGGAAATTTATGTTGGATTTATATTATTTATTAATAAAATATTTAATAAATTAATTATTCAATCATTACAATAATTTTACAATTATTGTTGGCTCTATATATTTTTTAACTTTTCATAAATAGTACTAAATTCATTTTAACATTTAAATACATCTAAACTTATATTTAATGGGTCCCATAGAATTCATTTTATTATCTCAACTCGCTACTATTTATAAAAAATTAAACTATCTCAACTCACTAATATTTATAAAAAATTGAACTGAACTCAATTCAACTCAATTTCAAAATGGAAACTAAAAAAGGTCACGAAGTCATGAGTGGTTAAATTCCTCCACAATCGGCTTCAACTGTCTTTTTGTCCCTCGTACTGCCGTGATTGTATCCTTGACAGCCTTTCATATCATAACGGGGATTAAGGTCGTATGCGTTTAATGGAAGAAAACATGACCATTAAAGGCTCGATCAATTAGTTGTGTTTAGAAGATAAACTCATCTCAACATATTTTATATATTTCTAATCTAAAAAGCTAAATATATCTCAATTTAAAAAAGTTAAATTTATTTTAATGAGATTTATAAAATACTATTATTTATAATTTAACTCAATTTAATTCATCTTAACATAACGACGAAGTTGCAAATGGAGAGAGGACAAGGTGAAAAGGGAAGGGATTAATTAATCACACAAATAGTATTCATCTTTCCACTTTAGACACTGTTAATTTGGGTGAGGCTTATGCCCAATCTCTATTGGAACTGGATATCGTCTTGTTCCATCCTCCTAGGCTTTTGGGATCTGATTCACTTGTGCCCCAAAAAAAAAAAAAAAAAAAAAAAACGAAAACGAATAAAGAAAAAGAGAGTTTCTATATAGTTCTTCCGAAAGAATTGCGAATACATTAAAACCACAAAAATGGGTATTGATGAGATACTACTTGTATTCAATTCTCATCATCAATTTCTTCCGGAATGCTCTTAAGCACTGGATCAACGATGGTGTTAAGGGACACAACACGAACACGATTTGTTGGTATTTGAACAAGCTCAGTCACTACGTCTTTGAATTCAAGGAGCCCTCCATCTCTGCACCTGGATAAAATTCGAGCTGCTTCTTCCTTTGTCATCCTGACTTTTACTCTAATCACCCCCTTTTGGTCAACATGAGTACTACTGCTGCCATGGCGGCCTCCTCGTCTTTCAGAATCCTTCCCATCTTGATCTCCTGGCCGAAGCAATGGCACTTTTGAATCTGCAACAGTACTACGATCTCTGCAACTCTTCCCTGGCTTCTTTCTTGACGCCTTCTTGTCTAACTCATCTCTGTATATGGTTTTTGCGTTAACGCTTGATTTCCATGGTTCTAATACTCGAAGTGAAAGTTTTTCGAAGCGGGTGAGAGCGGAGTTCCACATGCTTAGAGATCAGGGCAAGAAGAGAGAGAGAGAGAGTGAGAGAGTGGGGGGATGTGAGTTGGTGTATGTATAGGGTTGTGATAAGAGGAAGTAAAAGGAGGCAGTGTTGCGGAGAATGAAGATGGATATGGCTTTATTTATATTGGGAAACAAGTGCTAGGGAAAAAGAATGAAGTGTCCTCTGGTCACCATCTGATGTTGTTCGCGAGGGGTGAACCTGAGCGTGGGGTGTACGGCGTAGAGAAAGTGTCCAAACTCACTATAGAACTGATCAATGGTTGACCGTCAAAGTTTTGTTAGTCTTTGTTTATTTAGATTAGATAAAATAAAAGTTAAAATTTAAATAAAATATTGTTAGAATATAATTTTTAATTTGATATTTAAAAAAATTAATTGTTTATAATATTTTATGTGCGGAAAAAATTGTAATGATTATATGAGATGAGGTCATCTCATCTACCAAACCAAACTAGGTTGAAGTTGAGATCAATCCATTATTATTTAATATTTTATTATTATTTATTATCTATTTTTAATTATTATTCAATATTTTATAATTATTTTTTCACTATTTTTTTATTATCATTTACAGATTATTTAAGATTACCTCATTACCAAAGGTAGCAAGTCTTTTGCAATCTATTTATAAATAAATAAATAAATTTCATCTTAAAGAATAATGAAAAATTTAGATTCAACCTCTTTTTCAAAGAGACTATAAAGTTTGCACATACTAAAAATATACAAATTATTGTCCAACAGATAATAGTACATATATGACATAACGTAAGAGGATAATATTTCAGTTTTTTTTTTCCAAAAAAAATGAACTTTTTTTTTTTAAAAGAATAAATGTGGAATCAGAATGATGGTCGTGTGTAAGGTATGGTGTCTCTGAAACAACAAAAGGACTGACTGCCTTTCGGAAGGTAAAAGACTCGTTCGAATTTGCATTTTTCGGTACTAGGTTTGGACAACCTCAAATGACAGGCCGACAAAAGGAGTGGCCTAACTTCAGTCTTCAACTCCTATGGTTTTTAATGCTGTCTTTCTTCCAACAAATTCTAATATTTTATGTAATATCTATCCTCACACATCATATAAATTTTTATTATTTTTAATTTTTATTTTATTTTAAATTAATTGAATTCTTCTATTCATAATCTATATATTAAATTTTTAGTAAAAAAAAATTAAAAATTATATGTGATGTGTACGTAATATGTGGATGATGAGTATAATTTTTCTTTATCATAAAAAGGCTAAAAATTCTCTATAAATTTTATTATAAAAATATTGGGTACTGGTAATACGTTGAAACTATAATATATAAAAAATATATTTGATTTACACAAAATTTATATATAAAAAAAAAAACTTAATTAATATAATTTGATATAATACGTGGCGAAATATTATAAGATTATCCTGAATCCTCTGAATTGGTCTCAACCGATTAATCAACTACGCGCTTTTACCTGGATTCTGACTAAAGACCTTCATGCATGCAGTCAATGTGGTGTCGTCGATATTGCCACATTTTGAAGACGTCAACCCATGCATGATCGTGTGCAACGTTTCCTAGTGGTTTGTTTAATTTGTTCCACTGGACAAAGAGAAAAATTTACACCTTTTAGCATGGAGGGTATGCTTGGGAGTGAGAAAATTTTAGAAAAGGAAAAAGAAAAATTGAATAAAAATATTATTAGAATATAATTTTTTAATATAATTTTTGTTTTAAAATTTGAAAAAATTAAATTATTATTTTTCGTTTGAAAGTTTAAAAAATTTGTAACTATTAGTTTGAAAATATTTATATTTAAGTAATATTTGATAAAGAAATTATGAAATGAGATAAGATGAGATATGATGAGAAGAGATAAGATGCATGAATGAGATGAATGTCACATGCATACTAGCCATGATTTGATAGGGCAAGTATGAACCCAGCCGCCAATGTTTCAAGGCATGCAAAGACATTATTTTACTTTATGAATAAACTTCCATTGAATTAAAATACAAGATACAAAGGGATGGCTGGGGAGCCATACAAAATACATATTTACGTGACAATCATTTAATAGAATAGAAGTACTATAGTCATAAAAAAAATTTTTACAAAATAAATTTATAAACTGACGTGATTTCATATGATACGTTAGATCTACTTTATAAATAATAAAATAACTATTCATTGATATTTTTTAATTACATGCAAATGACAGACTTATTACGCATGTATACGTAAACACGGTTTTTCTTCTCATTTGCTCATGAGTGACGATGGTTTACTCATAGGATGACTTTGACCTCATGACTTGGTACCGTTCCCATCATTTTCTTAACTTTGGTCTCTCCCGGAAAATGAAGGATTAAATTAGGTAATATTTAACCAATGATCTCATGAATCTATTATCTAATTGCGCGTTTTGACCTGAAATTCAACATATACATACATATATATATATATATATTTGTCATTTGAGTTGGTTCTAAGACTGTCAACATCATGACCACGAGATTCTCAATACTGAAATTCATACATTTTGATGACTTCAACTCATCGTGTATCATACGGCTGAACATCCCGGAAAAAGCTGCTTCTGTCGCCTAGGAATTATGTTTCATGTGTGTTCGAGTAAAAGCCAGAATACGGGCTTTCTTTTTGCTTTTTTTTAACAGACGAGAAAGACACAGCACAAACTTAAAAACTAAAGGCAAAGACTTGAGACTTGTTGCCGGCCACCGAAGGAAAGGCACAGACAAAGGAGCCACAGTTTAAGGCGGCAAGCGCGACACACAAGGGCAGACATTGACCTTTAGTCTTGAGAAGACAAAGTACCATAGCCAACTCGTGTTGTTCATGTTATGTTGTCTGTCCGTCGATCCTACATAGAGCCAATTTTGCAATAAGCACTTCAGATGCTATGTTTGAGGACCTAAATTCAGGGATGAAATCATGAAAAGTATCGCATGAATTGTGCAAGAATCGGGAAAATATCAAGGAAAGAAGGATATTTTTTTTTTTTCAAAAAAGATTGACGGTAGTCCAATTTTATTTATAATTCTCATTTTTGGCCAATGATTACCTTTTACAATAAAAGTAATTTGAAGAGTATAAAAACTCAACCAAACTTTTGCGCTTAAAAAGAACAAAGTCGAAAACTATAATCATATAATGGCAGTGCCTAAATTGTGGTAGTCTTAAAGCATCCATCCCATACTCCCCCAAAGCTGATGATGACAATTGCATAACCAAAGACCTACTGCCCATTCTTTTGCAAGATGATCAGCAACAAAATTACTCTCTGTATGAATGTTGTAAGGAAAAAGATCAAACTTAATAAAAAGAAAAAATGTTATAAAACTGTCAAGGTAGAGAAGTGGAATTAAGAAACCATTAAATAATGATTGCTGAATTAGTTTCACAAATTACAACCGAGAAATCTAGATGCAAACAAAATAAAAGGCCATATTTGTTTTGGGTTTGAGTTTGTCCCAAATGGAGAGAGAAGGCTAATACCAATTCATCGTCTATTTCTCAAGATACCTCTGCATCCTGCCATACCAAGATTCCCAAACGAAAAATTGTCAATTTTAAACTTTTTTTTAAGGGAAATTATCATCATTCATTCATTAGAGAAACTTACATTCATGACCAGATACATGCAGGAATATCTCCATATCAATAATTACCTCTTAAACCAATTAGTACATTTGGAAATCCACCAGTATACTATGTCCTTGTGTGATTTGGTCTGGTCTTCACTATTTCTGATATTCACTATAGACAAACGTCCAAGAGACAGCACTCTGCCTAAACAGAAATTCAACATCATCCTTCATAGAAAGAGATAACTCAACTTCTACAAACAAACGTCCAAGAGACGAAGTTTTTTTTTTTTAACTAAACAATAAGGAAATCAGTAAGATAGATGTAAAAAATGATGGATTACAGTTTGGACCAACTCTAGTAGACTTCAGAATCTGTGGCAATGTGTGAAGGCAACATGCTTGTCTCTTTTCAACCACAAAAGTCAGATCTGAATGGTAACGATTTCGGTTATCTAGTGCGTGTGTCGAGAAAAGTTGCTAGAAGGGGTGACACATGAGGACCACGTGAGGTTATTTTTGCAAAACCGCCACTAAGATTTGTGATCGGTGAGTTTTCTTGTGATGTGCGTGTCTCTCGAGAGTTGTTGGAAAACTATAGATCTGTATTTTTCGACCTTGAAGGAAACAAAATATGTTGGGAGAAATCTTAACAGCGACTTGAAATAACTAAATCAATTACCAAACAGTGAAAATAATTCTCTCCCACTTTGTGTGAATCTGTTAGGAAGTAATTTAATAGAGAATAATCTAAAACAAAATCACACACACACAAAGAGCCAAGAATTCTTTATGTGGAAAACCCTTCAATGCAAAAGAAAAAATCACGGGACCTAGTCCGGTTAAACCTTCCACTATCAACAATGATGTGTACACAAATGTTCTCTCTAGATAATACTAGAGGTATACGATCAACAATAATCTCAAGAAAACACTTTCTTGGCAACCAAATAGTGTGATAGAAGAGATTTTATCAAAGAGATGTGTTACTGTTCACGATCTCGAACACCATAAATATTGCTCCAAATCCGATCTCCACTGTTCAGATTATAGAGCCTTGAGTTGTGAACGTGCATGCAAAATCTTAGCTCAATCGGATCACAGACAACACCAATCAAAGTGTCTGATTGAAACTAGAAGAACTTTCCTTTTTTTGGCTGTCTCTTCCTCTCTCCAATCTCTTATACGTTTTTCTCCCCCTTTTTTTTTTTCTCTACACTCACTTTTCTGCTAATAGAAGCAGAGGCACTTAGGTTTTAATAAACTTAATTAAACTGGGCCTAAACCCTCTCTCCATGTGGGCTTAATGGACCCACATGGGCCATCCTCCATATAGGAGGGAACCCACACAACAAATCTCCCACTTCCCAACTATGTGGGGGGACTCACCATACCTGCTTTTGCTCTGCATACTTCGAGTTTTTGCATAGATAGTGGTTTTGTCATCATATCTGACCCATTCTCATCAGTATGAATTTTTTCAATCTGTAACAACTTCATATCCAATGCATTGCGAATCCAATGATACCTCACATCAATATGCTTGGATCTTGAAAGAAAGGTTGAGTTCTTATTGAGATGGCTGGCACTCTGACTGTCACAATGGAGAGTATACTTCTCTTGTTTCTGACCAAGTTCTTCTAAGAACTTCTTCATCCATATCAACTCTTTGTCTCCTTCAGTTATGGCAATATACTCGGCTTCTGTGGTAGACAAAGTAACACATTTCTGTAGTTTGGATTGCCATGATACAGCTCCTCCTGAATAAGTAATCAAATATCCTGAAGTGGACTTTCTGGAATCAATGTCACTAGCCATATCTGCATCTGTAAACCCTTCAAGTATAGGTTTGCTATTTCCAAAGCACAAACATACCTTGGAAGTACCTCTGAGGTATCTTAAACTCCACTTAACTGTATTTCAATTCTCTTTTCCTGGACTTAAGAGAAAACGACGTACTACACCAACTGCATGAGCTATATCTGGCCTTATGCATACCATTGCGTACAATAAACTACCCACTACTGAGGCATATGTGACTCTTTTCATATCTTCCTTCTCTCTATTTATGGAAGGATTTTGCTTCGTGTTCAACTTAAAATGAGTAGCAAGTGGAGAGTTAACTATCTTAGCTTTATTCATATTGAATTTGTCAGAGTACAATATATCGTTTATGTGACATATACAACTTCTTCTTTTTTCTATCTCGGTAAATTCGAATACCAAGAATTTGCCTTGCTATCCCCAAGTTCTTCATGGCGAAGGACTAATTTAACTACTTCTTCAGATTTTCAATTCTTGAAGAATTTCTGCCAACAATCAACATGTTATCAACATAAAGTAGTAATATTACGAAGTCATCTTTACAAAATTTCTACACGAATACACAATGGTCAGAGGTGGTCTTCTTGTAGCCTTATTCTTCCATAAATAACTCAAATCTCTTATACCATTGTCTGGGCGCCTACTTTAGACCATATAAACTTTTCGTTAGTCAGCACACACAATCTTCTTTGCCTTTCATCCTGAAACCCTCTGGTCACTCCATAAATCTCTTCCTCTAAATCACCATGTTGGAAGGCAGTTTTCACATTTATTTGTTCAATTTTTACGTCTAGGCTAGCTGGTAAACCAAGAACCACACGGATGGAGGACATCTTCACAATTGTAGAGAAGATCTCATCAAAGTCGATACCTTTTCGTTGACTAAATCCCTTAACAACAAGTCTAGCTTTGTATCGTGATAGGGAAATGTGTTCATCTTGCTTCAATCTATAAACCCACTTGTTTTCCAAAGCTCTTGTCTTTGGGCAACTCAACCAGTTCAAAAGTGTGATTGTCATGCAATGACTGCATCTCATCTTGCATGGCATCAACCCACTCTACCTTATGTTCGTCTTCCATGGCTTCTACATAACACTCAGGCTCTTCCCCGTCAGTCATTAACACATACTCGTCTATAGAATACCAAGTGGAATGATGTCAGTCTCTGATAAACGTCCTGAGTGGAACATCTGGTAACATTTCTAGTTCTGGCAACTGACCAAGGGTCTCATTCTGTAAGAGAGCATCTGCATCACTTGGACTTTATTGGTCATCTTCAATAGCATGTTCAACCTGTGTTAGAAAATCTGTCAATGGTACCGGATCCAAGTTAATTGAACTATCATTGCACTAGATCACTACTTTATTTGTCTTCTCAATATTTTGTATGATTTGATCTTCAATAAACATAACGTCTCGGCTTCTCACTTGTTTCTTATCAAATAGATCATATAATCTGTACCCAAACTCATCCAGACCATAACCTAGAAAGATGCACTGTCGGGTCTTCACATCGAGCTTAGACCTCTCATCCTTTGGAATATGCACAAATGTTTTATAACCAAAGACACGTAAGTTATCATAAGTAACATCCTTACCAGTCCAAACTCTGTTTGGTAAATCAAACTGAAGTGGAACACATGGTGTCATATTAAAAACATGTACAACTGTACTCAAAGCCTCACCCCAAAAAGATCCAGGCAATTGTGCCTGTGAAAGTAAACATTTCACTTTCTTAATCAGTGTTCTATTCATCCTCTTAGTTAAACCATTCAACTTAGGAGTCTTCGGAGGTGTCTTTTGATGTCGAATACCTTGATGTCTGCAATAATCATCAAATAAGCTTGAATACTCTCCCTCGTTATCAGTTCGAATATACTTCAGCTTTTTTCCAGTCTGCTTTTCAACTAAGGTTTGAAACTGTTTAAACATTTCCAATACTTGATCATTTCTTTTCAAGGTATAAACCCAAGACTTCCTTGAATGATCATCTATGAAGGTCACAAAATACAAAGAACCGTTAAGTGTTCTTGTCTTCATAAGACCACAAACATCTGAATGAACTAGATTGATTATACTTGACTTTCTTAAAGAATGAGAACTTCTGAAAGAAACTCTATTCTACTTCCCTACCAAACAATGAGTACACTTTTTCAAAAATGCACTCTTCATTCTATACAGAAAGTTCTTTTTAGCCAATATTGCTAAGCCTTTCTCACTCATGTGGGCAAGTCTCTTATGCCATAATTGTACTGTGAACTCATTTTCCATAATATTAATAATGTTACTTGAGAGCCTTGCTTGTAGCATGTACAAATTTGAAACATTCTTGCCTCAAGCTATAACCATAGCACCCTGTGTAAGCTTCCATTGCCCATTACAAAGGTGTTGCAATACCCTTCATCATCAAGTTTACTTATAGAAATTAAGTTCAAACAAATATTAAGAATCTGCTTCACATATCTAAGAACAAGCACCATGCCATTATTAATTTCCAAGCACACATCTTCAATGCCAATAATCTTAGCCAAGCTACCATTGCCCATCTTTACTATGCCAAAATCACCGGATACATAGTTTGTGAAGAAATCATTTATGGATGTAGTACGAATTAAGGCACCATTATCATTCACCTAGCTAGTTTTATGAGAAACAATGTTTACAACATTATTATCATCATAAACAATGAAGAAGTTTCCAGTAGTAGTGGCGACAACTTGATTATCATTCATTTCATCATCGTTCTTCTTCTCATTCCCTTTCTCCTTGTATTCTCTCTTTAATTTTCTGCAATATTTCTTGACATGTTATCTTCTCATCTCTTCATTTAAAACACTGCTTTTAACCAGATCCATATTGATTACACCATTTGGGGCTGAGTTAGATAATGACATTCTGAATGTCTCTTAAGAGTCTGTCAATGTACCAAGCAAACACAAACCATGTACCTCATTGTCAAACTTGATACCCATTCCAGCCAACTGATTAATTATTCCTTAGAATGTGTTCAAGTGATTTGTCAACGGAGTTCCCTCTTGATATCTCAAAAGCATCAAATGCTTTATCAGATACATTTTATTGTTTCCAATCTTTCAAGCATATAACTATTCAAGTTTGTTCCAGAGTGTATGTGCATGTGTCTCCCCACTAATATAGTTCAAAACATTATCATTTACCCGCTGCCTGATGTACCTACAAACTTGTCAATGTAGCAAAGTTCATTCTTCATCAAGTTTATTTTTAGGCTTCTCAAAAGCAAACACCGGTAGATGAAATTGTTTCACAAATAGAAGGTCTTCTATTTTTCCTTTCCAAGTGTGATAATTAGAACCATGCTACTCAAATTAGCTTTCATTATTCAACACAAAGTATTGAACGGCTATAATCCTGCTCTGATATCACTTTGTTAGGAGAAATCTTAACGACTTGAAATAACCAAATCAATTACCAAACATCGGAAATAATTATCTCCCACTTTGTGTGAACTGTTAGGAACTAATTTAATAGAGAATAATCTAAAACAAAATCACACACACACACACAAAGAGTCAAGAATTTTTTACGTGGAAAACCCTTCAATGCAAAGGGAAAAATCACGGGACTTAGTCTAGTTAAACCTTCCACTATCAACAATGATGTGCACACAAATGTTCTTTCTAAATAACACTAGAGGCATACAATCAACAGTAATTTGAAGAAAACACTTTTTTGGCAACTAAACAATGTGATAGAAGAGATTTTACCAAAGAGATGTGTTACTGTTTACGATCTTGAATACTATAAATATTGCTCCAAATCCGATCTCTACCGTTCAGATTATAGAGTCTTGAGTTGTGAACGTGTCTGCAGAAGTTCAGCTCAATCAGACCATAGCCGACTCTGATCATAGTGTTTGATTGAAATTGGACGAACTTTTCTGTTTTTGGCTGTCTCTTCCTCTCCCCAATCTCTCACACGTTTTTCTCCTTTAAAAAAAAAAAAAAAACTCATCTTTCAGCTAATAGAAGCAAAAGCACTTAGGTTTTAATAAACCTAATTAAATTGGGCCTAAACCTTCTTTCCATGTGGGCTTAATGGATCCACATGGGCCGTCCACCATATAGGAGGGAACCCACACAACAAAATAAACTAAGAAAAGATAATTACCTTGATAGACAAAGTGGTAGATGGAGAAAGGAGAAAAGTTAACATATCATTGAATTTAAGTTACAAACTTACTCTGAAAGTAATATATTCTGATGTAACAAAATACTTATCATTGAATTTAATTAAGTTAAAAAGTTAGGGATTAATTTAGAGCAATCCACCCAACAACCTTTTTATATCCTTGCATGGAAATTTTATTTCTCATCCGAGAACTATGGAAGACATTGTTTGAACTATTTAAGTGATAAAATTAACAGAACCTGATTTTCCTATGACATAGATAGAATCCGAAATATTTACAAACGTTGAGAACCTAAACCTTTATCTTATCTCATCTCAATTATTATAATTTTTTTAAATTTTCATACAAAAATATAATAAACAGTTCAACTTTTTTAAATTTTAAAATAATAATATTATTAAAAAATATATTCTAATAATATTTTATTCAACTACTATTCAAAACATCTAATCTCATCTCATCTAAATTGTGTATCCAAATCCAACCTAAATCTACTCCAAATATCATTAATTATTAATTAGTCTCAACGACGAGGAGATATTATTCTCATTTTATCATGATATGCAATATAACCATCGGATAATATAACATCATAAAATAGAATTCAAGAACCATATATATGTCTAATTATAATTACTCCTACCAATACCTGCATGACCGACCACTGAAGAGTTTAATGTCTAATTAATTATAATTTAATAATAATAAATCCTACAAAAAAATGATCATGACTTGATAAAGGTGGTTGTTAATTACTGATTTATCAAGATCACCTCAGCATCCTCCACCGTTGGGTTTCAGTTTTTTACATTTAGTACTGATTTATTAATCCTCTCCCTACTCATGCAACGAACTGTGCTACCTAATCAGTACCCTGTCTCAATAATCTAGTTGCTAGCATAATGTCTAGGAAGCTAGAGAGCGACCTAGAAAATAACTACTGTTTTGTTCAAGTATAACGAGGCATCCATGTTTATCATGTTAGGTAAAAATAAAAGATTAGTAATAGTTTTAGATTACGGTATGCAAGTCTCCTTATTTTTTTTTTAAAATAAAATAATTTTTTTATATAGGTTTTAGATATATATTTTTTTTAAAAGTGCGTAGCAATTGCAGACGATAAAAATCATTTCTCAAAAAGAAAAATCCGTTTTATGTGTAGCATCGTTTTATTCTTTTGCTTAACTAGGACGTTCTTGGAGATGCTTGTGCGATTCCATGACCAGTGGATGACTCGCCTCATTATCCATTTTACTAGTTGGAAACTAATAATTTAGGCCCCGTTTGGGAGTTAAATTGAATTGAGATTAATTCAGTTCAGTCTAATTTTAAGATGAGTCTAACATCTAAACACTCAACTCTCAATCACTAAATTCATCTCAACTTAAAATCTCTTTACACGAGGGACCAACAATCTTTTTCAACTCAACACCTCTTTACATGCAGGATCTACAATCTTTTTTAACTTCTCATGAATATATATAAATTCATCTTAATATTTAAACACATATAAACTTATCTTAGATGGACCTCACAAAATTCATGAGAACCATCTTAACTCATTATTATTCCTAAAGAACTCAACTCCTCTTAACTCTACTTACAAATGAGGCCTAATCTTTAGGTTTTCTCTTTTGGATCGTAGTTTTTTTGGTTTTTGACATTTGTGGTGGTGCATCGAACTTGGACATGATATACTAAACATATCAATCTTGCTCTGCATATGCACGAAATCAATGTACCATTGATTATTATGATAGACAGGAACACTTGACAATTAAAGCTTCTTTATCCTTCTTGTCTTTTTTTTTATTACTTTGGGTAAATTTCTGTTCTTTTTTTATTCAGTCGTAACATACAGATGTGTTTTTATTATCTTTTTGTAGTTGCGTGGCTGCTTCTGATCTTCTGATGGAGCTTTGAGGAGGGATGACAAGGCATTTCTCCACCATTCTTTAGTTTTTGAATATTCTGAAGTTCATTTTGATCTACAGATTCTTGCACTCTGATGGTTTTGACGGAGAACATCCCAACTTGACAATTTCAAGGACAGGGCATACATAAATAGTTAATGAGTATAGAAGCTGTGCTTGAGATACCCTTTCTGCGTAATTGGTTTTATTTCAATATCGTTGAAAGAAAGTTTTACAGACGAACTTACGCTATCTAAGTTGTAAAAAATGCACAACTGGCATGCATGCATGGAACAGATATCAAAATGATGATTTAAAGACGAAATGAAAAGAGAAATACGGAGGAATAAGGAAATGCACAGAAGGTGCTCGACAAAATGCTTATTTCACATAATTCCTTTTCACATACATATTTTACTGACTCAGTTTTTCCTCTATACATATTCTAATTCCGAGAATTTATAGACTATTACAAAGATTAACAGAGAGTATTTCACACACATGCACATTGAATCCAAGCCGTACAACTCAGCAATTCTATTATGTAATATTCTTCCAGATCCTTCCATAATATTCCACATTTATATTCTGTTATGGCAGACTTGATTCATCATCCTTTGAGGCTATAACTCTCGAATCTTTCTTTGAGGAGTGGATGTCTGAAGCAGAGAGATCAAGAGCCTTAATAGAATCATTGTGAATCCTTTTTCTCAAAGAGGGGTTCAAGGATCGATATCAGAGTTAGGGTTCTTCAGTGGAGGGCCCTTCTGTACAATGGAAATCATACCAGGCATCGAGAGTGGGTTTCTTTCTATGAATGTTTTCAGACCTTTTTCACCACCAGGAAATCCCCCAGTTAGCCCCATCAGCTCCTTTTCAAAAGCGTTTTCTGGAACACTATGATCAATTGTTGATATTGCATCAATATTACCTGATTTTTCATGCTTTGCAGCAGCAGCGACTGAGGATGCTTGTTCTTCAATTTTTCTCTTTAGCTCCTGTTGAAGACCTTTTTCTCCATTGCAGAGTCCTCTGCCTCCCATGATTTGGAATAGATCAAATTTGGCACACGTTGTTAGGTGTTGGGTTGATGGCTGTTTATGAAGTGTTAAATGGGGTTTGTGAAGATGATGGGAGAAGCGGTTTCCCCCTAGAAAATGGGATTTAGGAGGAGAGCATGGAATGCTCGGGAATGCTCAGGGGAATGATGGAAGGAGCCATGGACCATGGTTGTTTTGTGGCAGCCTACCAGAAAGAAGAAAGTTAAAAAAGGCTCTTATTTCAATTCTGACCACATGGGGCACTGGCGCATGGAGGCATGGACCATGCCGTCAAGTCCTTTATAGTTAGAGAAACACTAGTTAGGCATCCCAAGTTGACCACTCAAGTTAAACTCGCTGGGCAAAGTTTATTGTTATTATTATTATTATTTTTTGTGATTAAAAAAGTAATTTTAAGTATATTGATTTTTTTTTAATTTTTTAAATGTATTAAAAAAATAATAACGCTGGACGGTAAATCCGGCGATAAGGGTGGATCCCTTATAGTTAATTCTATAGAGTAAAGAAAATTATAGAATATAGGTTTTTAATGTTAGGTTGGGATAGATGGTCAGATAAGATTAGATTAGATGTTTTAAATAATAGTTGAATAAAATATTATTATAATATATATTTTAATATTATTTTTATTTTAAAATTTAAAAAAATTAAATTATTTATTATATTTTTATATGAGAATTTAAAAAAATTATAATGATTGAGATAAAATAAAATAAGAGTATTATACAAACAAATGAAATCTATGTGAAGGTTTTGTGTAGGCGTTTATAAAAAGTGAGTTCTATTAAAAAAAATTATATATATATTTTATTATAAAATCTTTTTTTTTTTTTTTTTGTAAAAGAGCTACACAATTTATGTACATATTACGTTTGAATAGTAAAAATGTTTCATTTTATAACATCTCATCATTATAACTTTTTAAAATTTTCACATAAAATATAATAAATAATTCAACTTTTTCAAATCTTAAAATAATAATAATATTAAAAAAATAATATTATAACATTATTTTATTTAACTTTTCACTTTTATCTCAATTCATCTCATCTCAACTCACTATTTAAACTATACCTAAGATTTATAAAACAAATTTTTTAACTCTTTTAGTTATATAGATGATATAAGACGAGATAAAAATTGAGATTTAAATAAAATATTATTAGAATATAATTTTTATTTTAAAATTTTAAAAAATTAAATTATTTATTATATTTTATATAAATAAATCGATATTTTAAAAAAACTGTAATAATTAAATGAATCGAATCAAATCAGAAATTTCATACAAATTTTAGGACATGAGATGGATGGAAAGAATATTAAAATATTTATTAAATACTTTTGTATTTAAAATCCTTCATAAGAATCATTACGAAATCCACGATTCCATTTCCATATGCATATATTCGCCATTGAACCATTCATCCGCTGCCACATAATGGGGGTAAAAGGGTCTTTTTAGTTTTAAGCACCCGTGCTCTACCGTCGAACAGTCATGCGATGATGATACGACAGAAGTATAGAACTACGCTTCCCATTCCTGGGGTCAAATCAAAGGCTTGTCGTGAAGGGAAACACCTCCGTTTGCCCCATAACTTCAAAGTTTCTTTCTACTGTTACAAGTTTCTCCTTAAAGTCCTTTTTATTGTCGTTGGAAGTAAATCTTCATTTTTTCTGCAGCTTATGTGTGGTATGTATAAGTTCTTCGATTTCTTCATCGGCTATCATTAGATCAATCTTGCTCTGGCCTTGTAAGCTTGTGCCTTTGAATAGATCTTATTTAGGAATTTTTTAGCTTTTTTCATTGATGTTGAGATATAAGTTAAGAATCATTCTAGTTTTTATGGGTTCTAATTTTTACTCGTATTAAGTCCTTTGCACTTATATTTTGGTTTGTAATTAGCGATCATGGGGAATTATGGGTTCCTTTGGTGTAATGTGTTGGGGGCTTGGATGATCTTTTTGAAGATAAACTATCAGGTTCATGGAGGGGTTGTGGTCATCATAAGTTATGCAAAAAAATATTTAGCTGGAGATGGATTCATAGTATACTCTCGATAAGGGTTATTGTAAGTTATGCACAAAGGAGTTAGGATGAGGCTTTCTAGAGTTGATTTGAGTTTTATCTCCCGGAAGTGTTCTTTGTCCAAGTCTATAATACCTAAGGGAACAACTGGACTTCTGCATTAGGGTGTAGTGACATAATAAGGTGGTGAGATTATAGAATCTCCTTTGTCTATTTGATGGAACTTTGGAGTGTAGCATTTTTTATAAGTTCAGAGGTATGATTTCATGGAAAGAATAAATTACGTAGCTAGATTTTACTTATAAAAATTAGCTGTATTTGCCATCTCTCACGATCTGACTTCATGGATGACCTACAATAACTTCTTGTAGCTCATTGATGACCCGTATGTTCTTCTTCTATTTGTGTTCGTTTAGACACATCTACAGGACTCTCTCAAGAGTGTCTATCTCCTAATTATGGTTAAATTTAATGTTTTCAGAGTCATCCCCAGTTAGATTTTAATCGCATTTACTTGTACTGACTGCCACATTGCGTAGAATCATTATCATGCCTTGTGCTGGTTGAAATTTTTTCATCTCACATCAGTTTATTCTTTTTGAACAGCATACCTCCAAATAATTATATGTACTTTTCTCAGAAAGTGTAACAAATGGTGTAGTGGTCATTTTCATATGTTGATTTGAAGTTATCATTCTAACATTGTTCTGTCTTCTGAAATGTTAAGTTGAAGTTTCATGGATGTTAGTCTTGGGAAGATAAAGGCTATCCTGGATCACTTTAATGCCTCAACAACCAACTTGGATTCTCATCAAAACAGAAGTTCATCTGTTTCACAACCACCATTGGATAATTCTTTAAGGTATTTCATTTTCTTTTTGGGGAACACATAATTAGAAGCTAGACGAAAATTTTAGAACTTTCAATATGGTATCATTTAGTCTTCCTTATCTGGTATTATATAGGTATCATAACTGGACTCGAAGGAGTGCTGCATTCATGTTGAACTTGTTTCCTGTACAAGGGTCACCATGGGGCTCTAGCACTGATAGTCAGGAAAAGGTTGATGGAATATCTCTTTAGTAGTTGACAATTGCTATAGGTGAAATTATCCATGTTACCTGACCACTGCAATTTTTCTGATTTCAGGTTGAGCTATCTGCTGCAGAAGTAGAATCACTTAGATCAGAACTCACTGATTTAGAGGAGAGGGAAAGTCACTTAAAAGCTCAGTAAGGACGACTTGATACTTGAGTTAAAACTATCTTCTGCCTTTATGCTGAGAAATAATTATTTGTTGCCACTTGACCTAGGTTAGGTAAACTAGTGGGGAGGGTAGGTCTTTAGGTTCTAATCTTGCCAAGAAAATGAAATTTATATGAGTTGATTATATCATTGAATGTAATTTAATTTGCTAGTTGATTGTTCCGTACTCTGTAACTCTTAAGTTAAATGAAAAAACCTAAAGTAAAAGTTCTTATCCAACATGCTTGGCTCTTTAATTTTGAGCTTTGAGTAACATTAATGGAGGGGTAACAACTTCTACAACAAGTGAATTTTTTTCTTATTAATTTTAGTTTCTCACTGTTGACTTTTAATAGCGAAATAGACATCATGATTGCATTTATTTTGGGTTAGTTTCTGTTTTCTTTGTATTCACACTAAAAATTTTCTAACATATGCAGGTTGGAACATGTTGATGAAATTTTGCGGTCTGCTCGCCTGTCTGGTTATTTGTTCATTCGAACTGTAATGATTATTTCCACTTACTTTGCATTTGTTCATACTGTTTATTTGTTGCGTCTTACAATCTAATAGTTTTCTATTATTTTTATCTAACAGAGGTGGACAGCTCTACCAGGAGAACCTCCCCCTTTAGATGATACTGATGTTGATGATTGGCTTCCTCGCTTTGTTGTCCTTCATGGACCATGTATATTCTTCTATTTATTGTCTACAGGTAGTTGAATTGTTAGTGGTAATTTCTTTCTCTTGACTTTCTGTTTTATTTTTTGATTTGTTTAGAGTCGACTTTCCATTTTCTTGAAAACTGATCATCCTTTATTGTATTGTCATGAAAGTAGCACCAGGTTTCTCTAGTGTCCTGTTATGCCAGACGGTATACTTCTTGTCCGTTTGACTTTGTAAAATTAACATGTGTCCCAGGGGTGAGACAACCATTAATTTACTGTACTATTGGAAAATCTCAATGCTGTAAATACAACATATTGCCATTGAAAACCTTCTTTGGTCAGAAAAATGTTGTTGTTGTTGCTGTTATAATTATTTGTCATAAGTTGCCCGACCCAAATAAGCCTATAAATACTCATTTCTTAAGCTCCTAGCTGCACCACTGATTTTGATGGCTATAACTAATGGTATTGTCTACTGCTATAAATTTTACTTTAATTTACTGCTTTTTCTTAGTTTGAAAGTAAAACAAAGTTCCATTTATTAGATTGTTAGGATTATCAGATATGATATAATATGATGATTTTGAGCTAAGCAGTGAATAGCCTTTCCTGGAACATCAATTTGGAGTCTGCATTTGACTTTTTTTTAGAAAGTAATAAATTTTGTTAAAAAAAATGTCAATGAGCTCGGAATTAAATGCAGACTAAATCAGTGATGATATCCAGAAAACATATGATTTGCTTGCTTAATGAGCTTAGGAACACATGCAGATCTGAGCCCTCAAGATTCCACCCTTCTATCCGACATTGTTGAAGTAGGTCCCCTTCCAAGCCTTACGCGAGAAGATGAGGAGACACGTTATGCCTTTTTTGTGCTAACTCATCAAGGACTGAGATATGAGTGCTCAAGTATTTCCAAGATTCAGGTCTGTCAAGTAATTTGATGAATATGGTAATTTGCTGTTCGGGTACGTTTAGTCTTCTTATAGTCATTCTTCCTTAAATTTGAATATATTTCCCCTCACTTTTTTCAGGTGGAATCTTGGTTGTCAGTACTACAAACTGACTGTAAATTGGGTTCGGATACAACATCTCCCAATGGCTAGTCAGATTTAACATCAATTACTCGGTTCAACCAGTAAGTTGTACATAGATGGAAATTAAATTTATACCTTGAATTATGTGGATGTAATGTCTCAAAATTTATTGACTACTGCTCTGTACATTACATACATTCCATTTCAACAACAGACAATTTATTTTTTCTAAGGTCTGACCCTTCTGTTCCAGTAGTTCATAACTGCATTAACCTTGCACCAGGACCTTTGATCTTGTAATAAACTGTAAAGGTCTTATGTACTAAACATGCATTGGAAACTTATTTTGAATGGCACAAACTGTCTCTATTTGCTTATTGTTACAATTATTCCCTTTCCCAATAAATGCAATGCAAGAATTTGACCTTCATTAATTCCAGAGGAGCTAGCTTTTTATTTTATAACCAGAAAAGTGACTGTATAATCTTCATGTTCCAACTCTTTCCTTGCCTCAAACAATTACGAGTGAATGATTCTGTTTCTGTGGGTTAAGAGAGCCGTCAAGTGTCAAACATAACAAGCCTTGTGCAATAAAGTGGAACTGCATCTTTGTATTAGTATATTTATTACCTACAAAGAGAACTTCCAAATCCTCTTGCTTGTGACCAAATAGTATATTTAGATCTTCTACAGGGGGAGTAAAATGGTGGACAACCAACAAAAAGATTTCATAGTTACTTTTAAACGTATCATATGAAATTACATCAGTTTATGAGTTTACTTCTTTTAGAATAATAATACTTCTCAAATGGCAAATGAGAGAGACTTTGCAGAGCTGAAACAACAAGAGAATCGCTATAAATTATAAATTAAAGTTTATCTCAAGCTTAACAAGCACGTTGTAGCTTTTTCCTGGGTAAAAGTTTCTTGGTATCTGCAAAGGAAACTGTATCAGTCTTTCATGTTTCCGAGCTGACGTCTCATTCAACTTTGGAGAGCAAAAGTTTCTTACCCAGTCGACTAGTCCAAGCTTTCTATTTTCTTGTGTAACTTGCACAGATTCTCGGCATAATGCTTTTTCGTTGCATGTACCGCGCTTTCAAAAGTAGCAAATCTCAATTGGCCATCGCCAGGGTGTTGATTGAAATCCTCTTCATTTATTTTTCGACAATTTGATGAGATTCTGCAAACAAAATGGTTAATATATTGCAACCATTTTTATGGCCAAAAATGACCATATCGAAAGCACAATCTTTCTCTTGTTCCTTCTGCAGCACCCTTTCCTTCTTGTCTTTTAGATAAAACAAGGTTTTTACTTGGATATAATTTAAACAATTTTATGATATACAAGTCTCACATATTTTTTTAAAAAAAGTATATAAATATAAAATTCATATAAAAAAGCTAATTAATTTCATTTTTTTCAAATAAATTATAAGAGAATTACTTACGCACCTTAGATATTACTCAATTAGTTAAAGAATAATACTACTATTCCATCTCCATATTTTTCTCTCATTTTGACCGTTTATGCATTTAATTTTTTTTATTTTTTTTTATTTATTGATTAAGGAAGTAAATATTAATATATTGATATATTTTTATTTTTTAAAATATTTAAATACATTCAAAAAATATATAAATAAAAAATAAAAATCATACTAATGGAGACGCCCAACTGCCAAAATTGAGCCTCACACTAGCACTACCCTAGTTAAAGGAGTAGGTGCTTTATGTATGCAAATTGCCAGGAAGTCAAAACATTTGCAGTAAATAGAGTAGCTGACTTTCTAAGTTCTTGCTATTATAGTTGATAACCACTTTGATGAGTATTTAAATCAAAAATCAGAAATTTTTCTTTTTATAAAATAATGGTATTATTATTTATAGGAATATGAAAAAAAATTGAAAGAAGAAATGGGGAATGATATTATATTAGCATGATGCATACATGAAAAGTGTTGTTTGTCCTTTTAAATTTTATTATTTTTAATTATTTTTACTGCTTGAACACATTGTGATTATTCATTTAAATCATAAATATATATATATAATTATTTAAAATGCATGGTATTAAACTGAAAGTTGAAAACAATAATTATTACTGGTAAAAATAGGAAATTAATTTAAATGAAAAAAAAAAAAAAAAAAACTGAACGGCAACGTCGGCAAGTAAAACTTTGAAATACGATTTCGGACTTTTGAGGGGGGTTTGTTGGGTTTGACCTGGCCACTAAAAAGGAAACCAAGCTCCGTCGGCGTCTGTCTGTGTTTTCCTCTCTTTATCTCGCTCTCTCTCTGGGTCATTCGTCCCTGCTTTTTCAGCATCTCAATTTGCATTCAACTCGTCGCACAGCTCCCACGCTCCCAATCACTCGAACAATGACCTCTCAGATCTTCCGTTCGGCTTCCAGAGCCTCCAGGTCGCTCCTCTCTGCTGCCTCCAAAGGCTCTCGTCTCTTCTCTGGTAAAATTTATTAGCTTTCATTTCGCATTTGCAATCGATATTCCCTTCGTACGAAACCCTTTCCTTTCTTTCTCTTCTTCTTCTTCTTCTTCTTTTCTTTCGTTTAGTTTTATCGCCAAGTATGTTATTGAGTTGTTTGGTTTTCCCAACAATTTTGGAGCTAACTTGCCGATCTGTGAACCGCTAATCTGTTTGTTTGGACGTAAAGTATGTCCGCCAAAAATGTTTTCTAAGAAAGTCGTTGAAGGTAAATTTTTCCTGAATGTGCTTAACCACTTTCTTGGGTGGATAAAACTTAAAATCCTGAAGCTGATTTCCTTGAAATAAATTGTCTCAGCCAAAAATGAAGAAGGAAAAACCAGCACTAACCCAGTGATTATAATTTTGTTTTTTTCCTGTCTTTGGATTTTTTGAATTCCTTGAAGCACGTTGACTTCATCTCTTTGAGATGCTATTAGTACAATTTTGCTTGTGTTTGTGTGCGCGAGATTGCTCTCTGACGATTCTGAGTTGTGTTATTCGCAGAAGGGCGAACCGTAGCTGCCGCTGCTACAGTGTCATTGAGAGAAACGGTACCGTTTCTAGCTTCAAATTACTGGAGGACCGGTTCCGAGAATACATCCAGAGGATGGATTCAAGGAGCCCTTGCTATTCCTGCGGCAGGTTCGGACGGAGGAAAAAGCCCATATTTTTCTAATTTTCGAAGCTAGTTTGTGCAACTTCGATTGCTTATAATCCCTTTTGACTTCATAAGATTGTTATTGTGTACATGACACGTGTGTGTTAAGTGCGCATATATTAGTTTGAAGGTAAAATAATCATATTCTTTTCTAATTGGATCTGGTAATTTTGTTTGTGGATAATTCATAATTATATTTTTTTGGAAGCACGCGGAAATGACGATTTAGATGTACGTACGAGCAGAGGGTCTGCATTTAGTACCTTCTCTGATCAACCTTAATAATCTCTATAAAATCCTGAGAGAATTATCAAGGGTTTTGAATCACATTTATTATGCCAGCAAAAATTTCACTGTCAGATACGTTGAGCTTCCTGCTCATGAGTACTATCTTACAGCTACAGTTTGTTACTGTTAGTAGTAATATCGTTGTTATATTAGCTAACTGATGCAGATTTGGTCAATATCTGGAAATTTAAGGGGAAAATCTCTTGTGATAACAAGTCGCCTATTCTTTTCACTTGATGTTGAGAGTATTTTTTCCCTCTCGTTTTCCAATTTCTAAGATTATAACTTATCCTTTTGTTTTTGTTATAATAGCTTACATGCTCCAGGAGCAGGAGGCACATGCTGCTGAGGTATTCTTATAACCATTTTATTATTTATCTATTTCACTGTTATCCCAACTCTATTCTCCTTTGCCTTTGCTGGTGCTCAATGACAAATTTCGTTACTATTCTTCTCTATTCAGCTGGAGCGCACTTTCATTGCTATCAAGCCTGATGGAGTTCAAAGAGGGCTGGTGAGATACCATTGGATTTCTTGCACCATTTTTTAGTGATCTGTTCAGACTACATATTTTCCATATTTTTACTCTATTTGTGCCTGCCCCCACTCCCAAGTCCACCCGGGAGAAGGGGGGTCGAGTGTGTTTGTCTTTAAGTTAGGAGCTGGATATTTATCTCATCTGAAACTTATCACCTCTTCCAGATTTCAGAAATAATATCCCGTTTTGAGAGGAAAGGGTTTAAGCTCGTGGCCATTAAAATAGTGATTCCTTCAAAGGATTTTGCACAGAAGCATTATCACGATCTGAAGGAAAGACCTTTCTTCAATGGCCTATGCGACTTCCTTAGCTCTGGCCCTGTTATTGCAATGGTTAGAAGAACCAAAACTCTACTTATCAAAAAGAAGAAGAGCCATAACTCATCTTATTACTTACGATGACATTTGAGCTTGCTGAAGTCAAACTTTTGATTCCCTATACAGGTGTGGGAAGGAGAGGGAGTGATAAAGTATGGTCGAAAGTTGATTGGAGCTACAGATCCACAGAAGTCGGAACCTGGAACCATCAGAGGTGATCTAGCTGTGGTTGTTGGGAGGTATTTATCTTAATGATACACAGTTTTTGGTTCCTTCAAATACAATATTTTAGTCTTCCAGGTCTTGATTGTTTACTTCGCCTTTTGCAATTTTTTTTGTCTCTTTAAGGTAATTTCGATTTAAGTTACAAGGTTCTGAATCTGACTTAGCAAAACCTAATTAGGCCCTTGCTTTGCCAAAAAAAAAAAAAAAAGTATCGTGGGCCTGGTGACAGTTCTGGTTTTGCTTTCCACATTCATACACTGTTCATTACTTTGTCATCAGGATTTGTTGCTCAAGAAAAAAAAAAAAAGACAAAATCAAAAGTTGAAAGAAAATAAAATAAAAGCATCTGACTGTTGTTGTTTGCCATATAGAAACATCATCCATGGGAGTGATGGTCCAGAGACTGCCAAGGATGAAATCAATTTGTGGTTCAAATCAGAGGAGTTGGTTAGTTACACCAGCAATGCAGAGAAGTGGATCTATGAAGATAACTGATGCTGAATTTTTCCTTCTTTTCTTCAAGTGAGTTAGGATCCACATGCAGAGTGGGGGTTAAACCATAATTTTCAGAATAAAAATGCTTTTTGTTGAGATGAGTGATATCATTGATTTGCTTCGAAAATAATTGGCAGATCTAAAATTTTAGCAATAATGTTGTTTCCACTTGTTTTCTTTGTACCCAAATTACTAAATAATGTAGTCATATTAATGCATACATATTCAAGTTGCAAGTAGCATTGATGCAATATTTATGTCATCATTGTCCTTTGGTGCATTGCGAAGTTATGGCATCGAGTTGATTTTAGGTGTATTGGTGAGATTAATAGACGTAGTATCTCAGTTTATGTTACGAGAAGTTCAAGCTTGATTATATTAAGAGCTTAGTTACGAGAAGTTCAAGCTTGGTTCGAGAAAAAAAAGTATATATCTTGTTTATGTTCATTTATTCCAAATCGAGTAGCTGGGCAGAACTCCCGGAGTTGTTATTATATTGATGAACAAGTTTTTGAACGTCAAGCTTGAGAATAAGCAAAATACGAGATACAATGTCTTTCAAGCTTGTCATTAATTTGGTATGAACTTGAGCGATACTCACATAGTTCAGAGAAGTTTTGTAGAAAAGAGGCTTAATAAGCATAGAGGGTAGAAGGGGGCAAGCAATCAAAGATGGCCTCCATACCTGAGCATAACCATGGTATCACTCTACATGTTGGGATTCAGACAGGAGGAGTTTAGATGCTCGAAAGTTGTCTAGTTTGGTTCATTACTCAAACTCCATTAAGAAGTTTAATGAATCCTTAAGAATTGGAACCCATGTCTAGTACATGCCAAATTACATAGGTGTGATCTAAAGACCATTGAGCTATCATCATTAACAGTATTAATCTGGTTATTTTTTATGATCATTTATTTTATGTCTCGTTTGTTTTCAGAAAACATCTCATCTTATCTTATCTCAATTTTACCAATTACATTTTCTCAAATTTCAATACAAAATAAAATAAATAATTCAACTTTTTCAAATCCATCTCATCTTATCTCTTCTAATCATTACAACTTTTTCAAATTTCAATACAAAATAAAATAAACAATTCAACTTTTTCAAATCTCAAAATAAAAATTATATTAAAAAATATATTCTAATAATACTTTATTTAACTTTTTAACTTTAATTTCAACTCATTTCATCTTATCTCATAAAACAAATCAGGCCTTAGAGTAATGTCAAGTACAAACTTCAAATAGACAAGTTTATGCAAATTTTTTTATAAAAAAGTTGATCTCACTAATAAAAAATAATTTTTTTCACACTTTTTTTTAAGTGGGGTCTACTTTTTTATAAGGACTTGTACAAATCATTTCTCTTTATTTTAAGTTAAAAATATAAATTTGAAAGCATGTACAACCGAAATTATAAGTATTTATTATTTGAAAAATGATAAACACAATATTCTTTTACAACTCTTTACACAACTATATTTTAAATAAAAATATTTGAGTAAAATAATTTAAAAAATGTAATATCATTTTATATAAATATTTCTAATTTAAAATATGATCTTAAGAAAGTTCGTATAAAGAATTGTGAATAATCCTAGAGCCACCGCTCGTTAGGAGCTACCGCTGGCTTTAGTATGTGATTTTTATGCGTATTTTTTTAATTCTTTTTTTATATAGATGTTTTTAATAATTTTAAATATTTTAAAAAATAAAAAATTCATAATATCATTAAAAAATACTTTCTTAATCACGAAGTAAAATAAAAAAATAAGTATTTTTTAATGATTTTTTTTTACTTCATGATTAAGAAAATATTTTTTAATAATATTATGAATTTTTTATTTTTTTAAAATTATTAAAAACATCTATATAAAAAAAGAATTAAAAAAATACATACTAAAACCAGCCGGAACTATCAACGGTGGCTCTAGAACCACTCAAGAATTATATGTATGGAAAAAAATCAAACTATTATAAAAATAAATAAATATATAATAAAAATCTATTAGAAAAATTGATTGTAATTGCCGTATTCCATTCTAAAAACTCGCGTGGGGCTAACGCGTTAATTCCCAACGGGCAGATTCGAAACCTAGACATAAAAGATTATTATATACATACGTATCGTAATCGCCAGCTTCTCGTCTAGTATCTTTGTGTGTCCCCGAAGTTCCGAAATTGTAAACCGCGTTCTGGATAAGCATATTGTCGAAACCCTAGCCCTAGAATTCGCTCTGCGTCTCCTTCATTGATTACGGTTTTCGTCGCCTTTTTTCTTTCTGAATCAG
>QEOT01000883.1:17831-34936 GCA_003123785.1 Pterocarya stenoptera | reverse complement strand
CCTTACGAAGTTTGTTTTATTTTATTTTATTTTGAGACCTTATGAAGTTACATGGCCTAATGAGTAGTTCTACTGGTCTGTTCTATGTTGGATTTTGTGAGGGGTTATGTAAGTCATTCACCAGAGTGCTAGGTGGCTAGTGGCCTTACTGCCAGTCTAGCTATGCAAAATCAATCGTGTTGTTGAGATTCATATGTTGTGTGCAGTCACAGCTGCCGCCGCAGCAGGGAAATGCAGTGCCCAAGCAAAGGTCTCAAACTCTGGACTCACTGTTTGCAAACATGAAGGAGCAAAGGATGAGGATATTGTCACGGCAGAACAATGCTGAACAACACCGTGGTGGTGGCCTACGAAGACCACCATGGGCAAGAGGCAGAGTGGGCAATTAATTCCAACTAGTGCCATCTGGAACGTTTGTCTTGGTATGAGTAGTAGTGGTTTTTTTGACTGGGTCTGACTGCAAGCCTAATTGGTGCAAGTTGGAATAGCCAAGAGTTGCCGAATGCAGAATCTAAGGCCTCTCTCTTTTTTAAGTTTGTTTTACTGCTATTTTCGTTGACAATGGATGATTTTGTAATTCCTTATTTCCTTTCGCTTGCATTTCACTGGCAATGTATGGCACTTTATTACGGATTGTTTAGGCTAATCCTTGCGCGTTGATTTCATTGCTTATTTCCTTTAGCCATTCATTCTATTCCCAAGAAATTCTTCATCCCAACTTTGTCTTTAATCCCCCTGAACTTTGTTCAAGTTTTTCTTTCTTTTCTATGTACTTTTGTCCAAAATAAAATAGATTAAAGATGCTAGATCAATGTCGGAACCGTGTTAATTGGAGTTATAACTAGACTTGGTTGCGAAGAGAGTTTGTTGAAACAAGTGGCGCAAGAATCAGAGAGGCTACTACAGTCGACTTCTCTTGTCGTGTAGGTTCTGAATGAATATCTACACACCTTGGCGCCATTTTGTGAGAAAGAACTGTTGATGTGAAGCCATATCCTCAACAAATCTTGGAGGGTCTGTCTGTTTTTAAAGACTGGGAAAGGAATTTGGAATGAGCACATTTCTTCCTCCCTTTATTTTTCGTTTATTTTCTTTTCTCTTCTTTTTTTCTTTTTTAAATGCCGGGAAACCTTTCCAAGGCAGGTTCCTTCGGATCCACCCTTGCGAGTAAATCTCGGTCTCATGCACTGCACTCTTAAAAGTTTTCCTACACAAAACTGGTTGAATCGTTTGCTTTTCACCAGGAGGTGTAACTCCAAATGATTGTTTGCACTTATAAAATATAACTTGTATCTAAAGCCAAGGCCATCTCCATCCTTGATCTTTATCTACTTCTATTTTCAGATTGATTGCACAATTGAAGGCTTTGCTTTGGGTCCCATAAACCAAAGAAATGACTCACGACTTTCAGATTCAGATATTTTACTTCTTGGCTTATGGGGGGAGAATAATTGCAGCAAATGAGCAAAACGAAAAGATCATTATTTAGAAGCCTACCGTTACATGGGGGTGTAGCTCATATGGTAGAGCGCTCGCTTCGCATGCGAGAGGCACGGGGTTCGATTCCCCGCACCTCCATAACTTAACTTTTCCTACTCTTTTTTCAATTCCAGTTTAGCACGTGCATTCCATGAGGGGAGAGCAGAGGAATGAAGGGAAGGAGATGACAGTTGGATTTACAGCAACAGTTAAAGCTCACCTCAAAATTTGACATGCAGAACACAGACTTTCCTGCTTCCTTGTACCAAATAGGAGGACATGAGATTCCAACTAATTTTCATGTGGCATGGCATAGATGCCAGACTTTATCTTACTTTTGATGCAAAGCGTGAAGTGAAGGAATTTACAATGTTATAGCTACATCTAGCGATAACTGTTCACACTTGTAAATAATTTTTTAATCATCTCTCTCATCTACTCGTCTCCCGTGCACTCTGCACCTCCAACATTAATTTTAATATCGAATATACTTGTGTTTTTCCTATACTCTCCTCAGCAGCAACATTAATTTTAATAACAAATATATATATTTTAGAATTGCTACAGATTATAAAAAAATATCAAATATATATTCTCAACAGGAAAGAAAAGACCCTCTAATTTGGATTAATTTCATTATAGAAACTCTTTTTTTTATTTTTTGAATTAATTTATATTTTAGTTTAGCTAATAAATTTGAATTAATTTAAAATATAACATAATTATATGACATATAGAGAGATATTACAAATATCAAAAGATACGAGGATATTATTGATAGTTTAGAGAAAAAATTTAAAATAAATAAAAAAGATTAAAAAATATAATATTTAAATGATATGAAGAAAAAATAAATAAGTTAATGTATGATATATTGTAAAAGTCATTATGTAAAATAGAAAAAGTGAGTTTTGATGATGCATTTTAAATGATAGGATGAAAATTCATTGGAAGTGATCTAATATAAAAAATGTTATATATAATATTAAAAAATTTAATTTAAAATATATAATATAGTGAACCGGTCCGATCGAGTCTAGTTCTAAAAATCATAGATCCGGAACTAGACCTATACCGACAGATTTTGGAATTAAGGGAATCGGTCCCCGACCGATTCAACCAGAACCTGTCCGGTCCAGTTTTCCAATTTTCCAATTAATTTTTACACCGCTAGATAAAACACTTCGCTTTTGAACATCCAGACATTCTGGCCTTTGCAACATGGTTACATATCCCTTGCAGGAAAGATTTTGCTTTGTTTATGTCATTGAATAACCATTGAAGGTGATCTACACTTTCTTTTGTTCTCCCCATCAAGAGAAGGCCATTCTCTTTTTGGTCAAGACGATGAACGTCCTGGCAAATCTAAAAGAATAGAGAGAAGTATTACTATAGTGCAAAACATTATGTAAGGGGATTTCTCCCTCACTCATAAGCCCACTAGGCGCTCGACCAAAACTAATGGGCTTTGCCCCGATATCCGGCTCCAAGGCTCAAACTTGCCCACACAAGCAACTCACTTGCAAAGAAAAGTAAATAATAATGGCTGATGGGACGGACAAACCTGGTGCCGCTTGACCACATCCCGCTCATGGGGACTCATACAGAGTAGAACGGGAAAGGCAGACAGCCTATAGGACCTACAGAATAAAGTGATCAAGAATCCATGTCGCATTAATGACGTCGTCGCAGAGGCATGCCACATTTAAAAGACTCTGACAAAAGGAACAATAAAAAAGGCATTGGCTCAATAGGGGCAAGCATGATCTGTTCTCCCATAGTCCCTAAATAGCAATTTCCAAGTACGAAAAAAGTTCTGGTCTCTAAACTCTCTCATTATTTACAAACTTCTAAAATATTCTACTGACTTTGACATCGAAAACTCCCCAGTTCCAAGGCCGCCCTCTCTCAGCTTCTTTCTTTTTCATTTTCGCATGTTCAGTTTTGAAGACCCGAGTTGCTAGAACCTGACTCAAAGACATATGAAATACGATATTAACACATTAAATGTCCTACTTTTAAATGGCAACAATATTAATTGAAGAAAATAAAAATATAGCGATCTTTAAAAATGATTCTTCTTTATACAAAGTGGAGACACAATTTTCATTAAGAAACTTGCATGTTAGTTTTTTACACTAAACTCATTCAATTAATTCCTGCACATACGGAATTAGGGGTGTAACTGGTTCGGTCTGGTCAAGTTTTAGACAAAATTTAGGACCGAACTGGTATGTACCCGTTTTGTATTTTTAAAAACTAATTACGCACCGGTTACCCCCTAAACTGGTACATCCGGTTTTTACCGGTTCCGGTCCAGTTTTGTCTGATTTTTCAGTTTTAAAGTATATATATTAATTTATATATAGACTTAAAGTATATTACTAATAGTAATATAGTATTAGACTATTAATATTAGGCCATAAAATGTAAATTATCATTAATATACATTATATACTAATGCATATTAATATTACTAATTTACTAATGTATTATAACTTATCAAAAAGAATATATTGAGAATTTGTTAGGACATAAAGATTTGGTAATAATATTTAAGTGATTTTCTTTCTTATTTGGTAAATAATATTTTAGTGATCTTATTTACAACTTTGGTATATACATTCAAATCTTTTGATATTTAGGATTTTTTTTTTCAATTAATGTGATTTATCAAATTTAGTTTAAAATTTTACAATTTCAATTTATTTTAAAATTAATTTATATTATTATATATATAATAATTTAAAATATATATTATATAGAACCGGACTGGTATGGGCCTAAAAAGCCTAAACCAGAATTGGACCGGTTCCGGCTAATTTTGCCACTATGGAAACTAGTTCCAGTCTGGACAAGTCCAAACCGGACTGATTTGACCGATTCGGGCTGATCCGATTTGGTTTTTTGATATCCCAATTGTTTTTTACACCCCTATATGGAATAGGTCGGTTTCATGTTCTCACGAAGCTGTCATGCTCATTGACATGGTAATTATAGAACAGTATGGCCTCATGGCTGGAATCAGGTAACAAATATCCTCAATATCCACGATCTGTTATGATCTTGAAGGTTAATAAATACTTAACTAAATTAATATTCAACAATATTAATGTTTTGGATAGATCAATAGTTGCGTCTTTAACCATCGGTATTAATACAGTAATGTCATAAGTTCAAATTAAAGTGGGGATAACGTACAGGCTGCATTAAAATCTTTGGTACTATATGGTGTTTAAGCCATTGACTATAAGTGGATGAATGAAGACGTCAAAATAAAATTGCCTACCACCGAGACAGTGTAGATATAGTGGGTCGGCATGAATGTCGAATTCTAAAAATTAAAAGTTGAACTAATTTATTATGTATTTTAGACTTTGACTTGAGCTCATAGATAGTATATGATAATCAATATACTATATTACAAGTTGTGACAGGTACAGAGACTCTGTATATGGGGTAAAGACACGAACAATTAAATCACTGTTTACAGATCAAGGTCCTTTGGCCCAGATAGCATAAGGTCTGGTCTTTAAATAAGAGAACTAAGTTTGAAAAACGCCACCCATGTATCAACTATATATATATACATAATAAAGAAAAATTCTATTTGCAGTCTCTAATTGGGGACTGCATGTGCGAGCTCTTTATAAAATGAGAAAAAACATTATTTTAGGAGGGATGTTTTTGTAATTTTAAAAAATTTTAAAGATAAAATTATCTAAATTTACATTGCAGTCCCCATTTAGAGACTGTATGTAGCATTGCTAATATATATTTATATCACCGTTTACATCATTATGTGAACAATAAACCATCTCTCATTCCAAGTCATTAATCTTTGGATACGTCACATAGGAGAAAATGGAGAAAATAATCCGAAAAATAAAAACAAAAAACCTTGAAGGCTATTAGGAAATAAGAAGTAGAGAATCTCAACGAAATCAATAGGATCAAGCATTAATTCAGCTTAATTCATATATCACTGTATGTTTCAAGCAATGCCCACTTTTTTTTTCTAAGAAAAAAAAAAATGCGCACTTTACGTGATGGATGATCAATATATACTTAAATTGCATATTTTATTTCCATTTTATTTTTCCTCGTGATTTTCAACGGAGGATGCAAAGTTCCAACTCCAATTATTTTTATAATTTGAGGTGCCTTGAACTCGACTTTATGTTAAAAGCATAGCCATGAATAAATAAATAAATAAATATCAGAAAAAGGGTAAGCAAATCAAACCAATAAAAGTTGAGAATTTTGTTTTAAGTAATGTTGGTTACTTCTAACTCTCGCATGCTTCATTTGAAAAATAGTGAGATTTATTATTAAAATATAATTTTTAATATAAATTTTATATTGAAAAATACTTTAGTCACAAATAGATTACACAAAAGTAATCAACAAATTGATATGACTTGATGTTGTATGTTAGATTGTAAAGTTACTTTTATTATAAAATAGATCTAACAGATTCTATGAAATTACATCAGTTTGTAAGTTTATTTTGTGTAATTTATTTATGTCTATAATAATTTTCTTTTATATTTATTTACTTTCCTAAAAAAAAGTATGCTGAATTTGTATACTATAAAATAATATATATTAATATATTATCACTATTTATTTATTGTTCTTAAATAAAAATAAGCAAATCAAACCGAAACAAGTAGAGTCGACGAGTATCACGCAAGCTACGCACCGGCCTTTGGAATTGCTCGTGACGAGACGCCTTTAAAGGGGGGGTCGAGGTGGTCGGTGTTGTATTGCATGGATGCTTGACACGTATGTAGCCGCCCCAAAAGATTCCGAAGTCAACCGTCTCGGAATTGAATTCAACATTCCCATTTTTACAGCAATAGCACCGGCATTCATGGACTGCCATAAAAAGATTCGTCCCCGTATCTTTTTTTTACATTTTTGTTGCGATCTTTAAAATCAAGAATATATTCTTGGAAAAAAAAATAAAAAACTCTTTTAACATTTTGTTGCCTTTTTTATAATGCTTTCGTGGGAATATCATTTAGAATCCAACCTTCATTTTATTTTTCTGACTAAATAAATAAACCAAAGTATTAAATAAAGTATTATTATATTGGTGACTGAAGTAATTGAAATCCATTCCTTTCAATTGAAAAGGATACGTTTCTTATTCATTTATTTATGAATAATGATAATTACAGTCGTGAGTATATAAGTGTTATATAATTATTTAAAAAATAATAATAAATACAAAATTCACATAAAAAGAATTAAATTTTTAATAATAATATATATATTTTTTAAAACGATTGTACGAGACTTACACATTCTACAACTATACATAACATTACTCTTTAATTACTTTCGTATAATTCATTGAATAGTTTGGATTCAAGCTTGTCCGATGACTCGAGAGACAAGAGGATTAGGATACAGATGACTCTCCGATGACTCGAGTCAAGAGGATTAGGATACAGAGGAAGATAATCAGCATGATGTGATTTATGGCCAACATTTAGAAACATAAATTAGTGAAAATAATCAAAAGAAGACAAATAATTATTAACTGGCGATTACTTTCTTCTTCTTTTTTTAAATTAGTTATTAATTTATGAAGGAAAATTCTGGGGGCCGAGAAATTGGAACCCCAAATCGACGGATATTAGTTTGTTTTTTTATATAAAAAAATTAATGGTTAAATAAATATTTATTAGTCAATTGATATTTTCAAAAAAGAAATATTTAAAGATGTTTTAAAAATATGTGAAAAACAGAAAAACGAAAAGAAAAGAAAAACTTTTACTCTTATCGGTCCACCTATTGCTACATTTTATCGGTACCGTAGCGGGACCCATTTATGAATGTAAAATGTATATTTTTATTAACTTAATTTATAATTAAAATATAGAAAAATAATCTAATTACAAAAAGATTATACAAATGTAACTTTATAAATTGATGTGATCTAATATAATTTTTTAGATTATAAAATTAATTTTATTGTAAAAAAAATCTAACGAATCACATAAAATAACGTTAGTTGTGAGATTATTTTTAAATAATCTTTTTATAACCGTAAAATTTCATTAAAATATCTATATATAAAATAATAATAAAAAAACAGAGAATATCCCGTTGATTCTCTGGTCGAGTCTAAAGACATCTGCAGCGCGTGACAACCTGTTCCGAAAATTTGGTCCAGATCCACGAAAAAAACGAATCTGAATGGAGCTGCTCCAAACAAAGAAGACGAACGGATTAGGTTTTAAATGATATTTGTAATTGAATAAATATTATGATTTAAAAATAATAATAATAAATATGAAATTTATATAAAAAATCATTTTTAATTATATATTTTAATATTTAAAAAAAATACACAACATAACTATTTCTAATGTTTCACTCTAATTATATCGTTATAAAATGGGGTAAGCACATCTGCCTAAGGGTACTTCGGTTGATTCAGTTCCCGAGCTGGAAAGACCCACACATTTCTTCCACTTCCACTTACACAGTTGCCACTTGCCAGAATCGAATCCATGGCCGATATCACCGGAAAAGACAGAATCGGACCACGTGGCTAATCTGTTCGTTAAAATATACAAAATAAAGAAAAAAGAAATATTCATCACATTTATCTAGTTTCCTATTTTATTCTTACTTTATTATGTTAATTTCTTAAATTTGTTCGGTTCACCAAAAACCAACGACTCTGGCGAAAACAGCTACGATTCCTATAAGTACGCATTATCTTCCTGTTCTCGTTCCAGTTCTAACTAGAAGTCGCTTCAAACTAGGTTACTATTGTCGTTATTGTGTTGCTTTTCCTAACGCTCCGATTACCATGTCCAAGAACATCCTCGTCGCCGGTGGAGCCGGTTACATCGGCAGCCACACCGTTCTCCAGCTCCTATTGGGTGGCTTCAACACCGTCGTAGTCGACAACCTCGACAACTCCTCCCCCGTCGCTCTCCAGCGCGTCAAACGACTCGCCGGTGATTTCGGCGACAATCTCTCCTTTCACCAGGTTCGGAGCTCAACTCGTCCTATTTCAATTTGCTGAGTTTTCATTCTCTTTTATATATATTTATAAAAAAAAAAAATTGTGGACTCTATACAAAGTTTGTATTTTTTTTTTTTTTCTGTCGAATCGAATTGGTCTGTTTGCTGTTTAATTGCAGTATGCGTTTTAAAAGTTTGTAGGCTTTGTTACGAGAAATCTACACACCATACGATTGAGGCACCGGATGTGTGCCTTTATACATTATACGTAGTTACTGGTGTATATTTATACGTATTCCATATACGTACATCTATGAAGTATATTGCTTTATTGAGTTTTTTGTTCAGAATACAAGCATGGAGTTTCTGATTTGTTTTTAGTTCCACCTTGTTTTCTGTGAAGTGCCGTTCTGATTTAGTCATTGATTATGTTTTCCTTTTGCTTTTTACCTTTTTGTGGGCTTTTGTTTTGTAATTTGTTTATTTATTTAATTTTTTTCGTAGATAAATATGTTATCGTGTTAGATCTTATGCTGATGGTCGTTAGACCAGATATCATCTCTTCCTCAATAAATAAGAGGTGGAGGGTCGGGTCATTGGGTATATCCTTGGGTTCGTTAGTCTTCTATTTACTTGCCAAAAATAGAAAGTAAAACACATATTATTGGGATTTTTTTTCTGAAAATAATATTTCAATTTTATTGATAAATCCGCCAAAATATCCTAGTCAAGAATTTCAAAAGACAGTCATAAAAGCTTTCGACATCACAGTTCCAAACCAGTTCCAAACGAAATTAAAACTAATGTCTAAAGGCTAAAAAACTTGGAATCCCCGATCTGTCTAAGACATAATGACCTATAAAGAAGTCTGGGGACTTGGGCTTCAAATTTTGAAGTTTCAAATGAAGAAGCGGAAAAAATGGATTTTGTTTGATGTAAGCTGTTACAGAGAGGAATTTCATTGGCCACTGTTCACTTTCATATCTCACACCTATAATTTTTTTAGAAGGTGTAGGGATGTTTTTCATAGGGTGTGGGATGTGAGGTAATGAATAGTGGCTGATGAGAAGAATTTTTTGTTACACAATAGTTTGGACACGTGCCATCACTATCCTATTGTGTCATATATCACCTAAAACTTCACTTTTTATAACTTTGTGGTAGACATCTGATGTGAGTAAACACACATGGCTTGGCATTTATCTTTTCATTTTTTGTTTTCACTCGCAGGTGGACATCCGAGACAAAGAAGCACTCGGAAAAATTTTTGCTTCAAAACAGTAAGTGCTTAATGTCTATGATAGAACTTACATTTTTACAACTTATTTAAACTTTTTTTGCAATAGGAGTTGAGGAAGATAGGTCCTTTCCACATGTTGGCCTCTGATTGTTATGTGGATTTTTCTTTGAACTTTGATGGTCATCTCTTGTGCTCTTGTCGCGATTCATTTTCTGCAAATGCTGTAAAATATTGTAGTATTTCCCAACATCTTTAGAGTCAATCTCTTTAGCTCCAGATGGTTTCCCTTTTGGCACATGAATTTTCAAGGGTAAATCACTTTGGATTTTCATCCAATCAATCTCTTTATAGTTGAGTAAGTATTTTTGCCAAAAAGAAAAAATATAACCTCAGATGATAAGGCACGGGAAAGACCGTCACACCTGAAAAGCAATTCTTTGTCCATTCAAAACCATTTTAATAAAACTGCAGATTGAATTTTGTACCATTATATTCTTAATTTTATTCTCATGCTTAAAATTATTCAGATTTGATGCTGTCATACACTTTGCTGGGCTAAAAGCTGTTGGTGAAAGCGTGCAGAAACCATTGCTCTATTTCAACAACAATTTAATCGGGACAATTACTTTGTTGGAAGTCATGGCTGCGCATGGATGCAAAAAGGTATTCTGCCTTTCTTGCTATAAAATTGGGTCACACGTCTTCTGAAAACCAAAGGTTTCTACTGTCTGTTCTCGTGTTCTTAGTTGATAGGAATATTGGCACTCAGGAAAGAAACCATTTTATTTTAGGGTGTCCTCCTTTAACACTGGGAATGCTTTGCATTGTTAGGATTCTCTTCTTTAAATTGTTGGCTTTAGTTTTGTTTTGGTTCTGCCAATGTTCTGTTATTGCCTGTACCTCAGTTGAAGTGATACAGATGCCGTGCCTGACCTGCTTATATTCGTTCCACCAGTATTAGAACCTCAAGCCCATCATTAAATGATAATTACGAGAAAAATAAACTGCAATAACTGTGGAACAATAATACACCCTTTACTAAGGGATTTGAAACAAGTGCTATGGTTGTGCAATTCAACTGAGAGTCCGGAATCCACTGCCTATGTGTTGAAAAGTAATAAACCGTGAAGCATTACTTCTAAGCAGAGACCAAATCTATGAGCTGTTCCTATTTTGCTGTATGTTGTTCTTGTGATTGGTATCTTTCTTTCAAGTTTGCCCCCATATTCCCCAAATGACAATGCTCCTTACGCAAAAAGTTATGTTATAAATGATTACCAGTGCACTTTACTTTACTTGACCAATTCCATATTCTTGAATTATTTCAGCTTGTGTTCTCATCTTCAGCCACTGTCTATGGTTGGCCAAAGGAGGTCCCATGTACTGAAGAGTTCCCTCTTTCTGCAGCAAACCCATATGGGCGAACCAAGGTATGTATTAAATTTTTTATGTGCTTGGTAGAGCAAGCCAAAAATGCATCTGATAACTAGTCAACCCAAGGACCACTCTCTTTTTATGCACCCCTTTATCCAACCCTTGGGCCATGCACTTTTTATGCAATTGACAAGCATCTTTGCATCTTCTTACTTGGAATTTAGTAATGATCTTGTTTAACTTCATCTTTCAGCTCTTCATAGAAGAAATTTGTTGTGACATCTATTAATCGGACTCCAAATGGAATTTAGTAATGATCTTGTTTAACTTCATCTTTCAGCTCTTCATAGAAGAAATTTGTCGTGACATCTATCAAGCGGACTCCAAATGGAAAATCATTTTACTAAGATACTTCAATCCAGTGGGCGCACATCCTAGTGGTGATATTGGTGAGGATCCCCTCGGAATTCCTAACAACCTCATGCCCTTTGTCCAGCAAGTTGCTGTTGACAGGCGACCAGCCCTGACAGTTTTTGGAAATGACTATCCAACTAAGGATGGTACTGGGGTACGCTCTCTTAACTTGAGTCAATTTTCTCATCACTGGCTAGGCATCTATCATTTGTGATCTGTTAAATGTATTGTATGAACCTTAGGTCACACAGATTTTGTGTATTAATCCTGCGTTGTTGTAGAAGAATATTTGGGGCCACTAGAGCTGCATGTATTATATTTTTTTTTATAAGTAAAACTATTATATATATATTAATATCGATAGGAGTAACTAAGTACACTGGGCGTAGACTAGAAACACCTAGCCTATACTAGAGAGCCCCTAATGACCAATAAGCCTGTGAAAATTAGAAATCTATCAAAAATACACCAAGCCTGAATGGGAACAGAACACATCTCCCCAACCCCAATCCCTTGTTTCCCTTAAGACTACTACTCCACCCAAAACTCCCTCTATGAGGACGGCTTCATAATGCCCTCCCTCTAGTCTTCCTTCGACTTGAACTACCTCCCGTAGCGTTGTAGTTTATTGCCCAAGAAAGACTCTTTAACTTCTTGATTTGGTTTCAAGCGAGTGGCCCCCCTCAATCGCAATGAGTGGTGCTGTAAATTGGTCATCACATCCTTCATATGAAATCCCCACACACTGCTGAATCTTGTTAACCTTATGCAAAACCCAATCCGATGATGAACCTGCTATATTGTTTATCGGAGGAGCATGTATTATATTCCTTCTTAGTTTTTTGTCTTTTCTCTCGATGGGAAATTCATCATGAAAGTGCTCATCCCTTTTTCAGGTCCGTGACTACATTCATGTTGTTGATTTAGCCGATGGGCACATTGCTGCTCTGCGCAAGCTGGATGAACCTAGTATAGGTATATGTTGTGAAATTGACATCTTTTTTTCTATGTTTATCTTGTGCTTGGGTACTCTCTCCAAAATACTTTTTCTGTGTTAAACTGTTGGTTGCATGACAACATTTGGTTAGTGCGGTTATTTTTCCTATTGTCAGTTCCAAGTGTAGTAGGGGTATATTTAGGGTTTAATAAAGTCATAACCTGCCAAGTTGTTGATGAATAGATCATAAATCATGAACTCAATTTCACCTTATGTTCATTCCTTCAGTTGAGTTTCTTCTGAAGTTTTACATGCACCTGATCTGTAATTTGACTCCACAGGCTGTGAGGTTTACAACTTGGGAACTGGTAAGGGAACATCAGTTCTGGAGATGGTTGCTGCATTTGAAAATGCTTCTGGAAAGGTAAACGAAAGGGATTTCTACTCTTGCATTCGGTGCCCAATTGTTCCCATACATTTTACAGATTTTTTTTTTTTTTTTTTTAAATTCTTAGAATAATTGCTTGGGGGTTCATTTTGCTGGAATCAATAACTCATCCGAGGCACCTATTACTTTGGGATTTCTGAGTTTTCGAGTTAGGTGTCCACTTTATTTGGGTGCCTGATTCATGGTTTTCAACTGATAGTGGAATTCCCGTCCTTACTAATTCTGAGCGTGGCCTTATGTACGGCCTTTGAATTTGGAGAGGGGGAGCGTTGCCTGCATATTCCAATAATCCTATATGGAATGATACCAACATAACCCCCATCCGGATGAATGCAATTTGCCCATCTAAGCATTAAAGTTTTGATTATGAAAGTTTTAAAATATATATATATATATATTACTCTTATTGAATTGGAGAAGGCCTTGCTTTGAGGGCGGTCCTTGATGTAGGCCTTGTTAATTCTCTGAAATGTGCTGGAAGAATCTAGGATTACATTTTATTTTGAGAAATGCTACAGGCAGGGAAGTTGGTGCAGGGATTGCGCACACCTGCACCGCATCATTTTATTTGTTTGAAACGCACCGCATCATTTTATCATTTCGTGCGCAATCCCTGCGCCAATTCCCCTGCATCTATAATTTTTCTTTTATTTTTCTTCTGCTGGACATGTGTTTTTTAGTCCTTTGATGTATTAAATGTTTTGCTGTTACCAGAAAATTCCACTAGTAATGGCTGGGCGGCGGCCTGGTGATGCTGAAATTGTTTATGCATCAACAGATAAAGCAGAAAAGGAATTGAATTGGAAGTAAGTGCTAATTTCCAAGATATTCATATACAGATAATGCACAGTCAATTCTAGCTAACGGGATTCTGGATATCTAGACACACTCTTTCAATTATTTAACCTTGTGAACTTATAAATTTTGTGTTTTGGTAATAAATTGTTATAAATAGTGAGAAAATGTATCGTAATGTACTTTTCCTCGACGTTTGATGTCCTTGCACAGGGCAAAATATGGAATAGATGAGATGTGCCGGGATCAGTGGAACTGGGCAAGCAAAAATCCTTATGGCTATGGATCTTCAGACTCAAACTAAAACCACAACATTTATGTTATTTTATGTGTTCGATCATAGATATTCTGTTATGTACTTGTCACCCGTGGTGTCATGCTTATGTCGCCTTCTGATAATAGGTGTTTCTTAATTTTGTTGGTGGAGATTTAAGCTGATAATCATTGTGGTGTATTATCATTCTAGGTTACTAACCTAGTACTCTGCTTGGTTTATAATCACACTTAAACTAATATAATTAAAGTATTCTAGATCCTGAACATTTTGCTGAATGTTAGCAGCTTGATTGTGGATTGGTGGCGTACTGATGTTCTTTTTATTCCATGTGAAAGGAGTCTATTGGATTGCAACCATAACATTGTAATCTTTCTGGCTAAATGGTTTGTGCACATTTATAACTTTGTAATTAAGTCTTGCACAAACTTTATGAAGAAGGGAAATAAGTTATATAGTCTCGAAGTATGCAAGTTTACCCACTTTTTTTTTTTAATAAAAAAAGTGAAATAAATCTTGAGCTTCTGTGAAAATATCACAGCGTTTAGTGTATGATTGGCGTTATGACGTTTTGGTAGGTCTGCATATCAAGACAAAATATATAATTTTTATCTTATTTTATTATTACATATTTTTTAAATTTTTATATAAAATATAATAAATAATTTAATTTTTTTAAATTTTAATTCAACATTTTCAAATTTCAAAATAATAATAATAATAATAATAAATAATATTTTAAATTTTTATCCAAAACAAAAACTTTTCATCTCACTCTCCGAATCTGGATGCTGGGGACAACAACATGATCAAACTGGAGAATGGGTCAGGGTCTTTTCAACTCTGCTAGGTAAAGTCGCCATCTACAATCGCCGCACAGTCGGCTGATTTTGGCTGCTGACGTGGCAGCTGATTCCATTCCCATTTCCCTTCTCCACTTCTCATCTTCTTTCTCTGATTTTCTTCGGCGATTTGTGCTTCTCATCTTCAGCCAGGGAGTTCCAGCCACGGAAAGATCATCTGAAGGTGGATCCGCTGAGTAATCCAGCCGTGGAAAGATCGTCTCCGCGCAGTACAGTGGAACAGAGAAAGCCCCACCAGTCTCATCTTGGCGAAAACCTCATCTGGTCTCGGGATCGGCCATGTATTTCACAGCACAAACTCTGCAGGGAATAAACAGCACAACCCTCGGGCAACTCTGGAAATCGACATTTCCGCAGCCAACTGGACCTCTTGTTCTTCCATTTTCTGCCAAGAGGATGCCAGAGATTTCTGAGAAAAAACCAACTCGGACCTCATGTCAGCAAGAATTTTTTTTAATCTTCTGAAATCATCAAGAGTTTCATCTGTTTCCCTTGCATGTTTGGATGCTTTTCTGCCACTTTGTTCTTCCTGGGCTAATAACCACTCCATTGTCCTCTTCTCCAAATTGGCCTCTGCAGCTTTTAGCTTCTCTTCAAGTTTCTTTAGATTTAAGTTCAGAATCATTCTTCGAAGCTTCTTCAATCTTCTTCACCAATTCAATTCTCAATTTTTTCATTTCCTCTTCTTTTAAAGATAGGGAAGACTGGGCAGTGGCAACCTCCTCGTCTCTCTCCTTGAGTTGAAGCTTTAGATCTTCTATCTGCCTGACTTGAGATGGAAACTGAGAGAGGGAGGGAGAGAGGGACAAAACGGTGCGTTTGGGTTTTTTTTTCCAACTCAGCCCGCGCTTGCCCAGCGCTTACACGAGGTGACTGAATGTAGAGTTTTTCGGGTCTTTTTGACGTTTAGATGGTTGACTAGAACGGCAACAACAACTGTTTCATGTTTTAATGGGACAATAAGTACCACTATGATAACTGTAGCTGGTGGGTCATGACTCATGCTTTGTTTTTAGGAGAAGATTGGAACATTTTTTAAATTTTGAATTGTAATGACCGTTGGACACGTTGGGCTTCAATGGCTTGGAATTTCATATCAACAACTCTTTACGTATCAAATTTATCTTAACTTAATTCATACATTTAAATATATCTAACGAGATTTATAAAATATTATTATTTACATATCAATTAAGACTATTTAAGATCATTTCAGTATCTAAATACGGTTCAAAGACTGAATTGATTGAAGAGAAAGTAGAGAAAAACAGAATATGAGTTTTGCGATAGTAAATCTTGGGTACGAGATTCCTCAAGGCTTTTTACGAAGGAAAATGATTAACCCACAACATATTTTACAACATATTCTACAACAATGTATTAAAGTGAGGGGTATTTTGGTAAAGTGTTGTATAAAAGTAATAACACTTTACCACAATGTCCTCACTTTAACACATTGTTGTAAAATGTGTTGTAGAATATGTTGTGGATGTATCATTACTCTTTTACGAATGATGTACAAGTTCAAAAAAAAAAAAAAAACAAAAAAACCAACGGTAAAAACAAAAAAATTAAAGGCTGATTTGAAATTCTTGAGAGGAGACAACGTTGGAATCCATTAACTATGAGCCTTCCTTGGTGGACTTCATTTAACATTGCCAAAAGGAATGGCAAATGTGCCGTTTGCGCATCTCCCACTTGGAAAGATGGGCCATTTTTAATTATTTAAATAGTAGTTCAACTTTTGCGTGGCACCAAATGAATGGTAAGAGTTAAAAGTATGAAAAAAATCTAATTGTAAAGTGATTTTATGCATTAATTCGTGTATTCATTTAATATGATTGGTCAGAAAATTAAAAATAGTATTAATTTAAATTTAGAATGTGAAGGCAACATTATTGGTATGTAGATTGATTCGCAAATTTACTTATACGTAGCAAAACTCTAAAAGTATATACATGGAAGAAGATCCTCTCTCTTGAAAATCATTTTCGTATTTAATATATACTGTTTTATTAAACAGATGTTTTACATATCAACATCAATGCACAGTTTAGTAGGCGAACTCGTTTGTAAGAAGACTTTTCTTAGACGTTAATAGGAGTCATCGTGCACATCTATGAACCTAAAAAATAGAGTTTTGCTACATAATCTCTACCACACTCCATACTTCACATTTTTTTAAATTTTTAAATTTTTAAATTTTTTTTAGTTTATTCTTTTTAAACTATTTCAAAATTTATATTCATTATTCATATAATAAATATTTGATAAAATTAAAAAATTAAAAA
>QEOT01000883.1:4093-17162 GCA_003123785.1 Pterocarya stenoptera | reverse complement strand
TTAAATATAGTCATAGATTGTACAAGTGCAGTATAATTATTTTAAAAAAGAGTATAGTTTATTATTAACAAATTATTATTTTTCTTTATGCGAGTCCTGTATTTACTTATTTTTTTAAAGAAATTATACGGTATTTGTACACTCTACAATTGTAAATATTATTTCTCAAAAATTATATATTGTATGTTAAATAAACACTATAATTTCAATTAAAAAAAATAAAGGAATATTATTTTCATCCACTATTATAATTGTAGATATTAAAAGCATAGGCTAAAGGCATGTGGTCTAATTGACATAAATCTTTAATTTTTAAAATAGAGATCTTGGATTCGAACTCCCCATTCTCAAATGTAAAAATTATATATATCACAAGTATGTATCAAAAGCACGGTAATGGCAGACAAGCTCAAACGGCAATTTGTTCTGTCCATGTGGCAAATCCAACGGCTGTGTGGCGCCCAAAAGGCCCCAAATTAGACTGTATTTCCCTGCGTATAACAGCTGGGCTGACTTGTGGCCGGTCATCGTCTGGTTCAGTGGTTCTATAAACTATTGAAGTTGGGGGCCAAGTCTCTTTAAATTCAAAACATTTCTTTCTATTATTCTACTCAATTCAGAACTTGCTCTTTCAAATACTCGCTTCATAGCCCAACCTCCTTGACTAAACTTCAAACGCACACATCCATTCAACTCTCTCTCTCTTTCTCTCTCTGAGAGAGCCGGCTTATCATTTCCTCAGATCTCTCCCTGCCCCCTCTCTCTGTGGACGTCGGATCCGTGGATCTGAATCTGACGCCGCTGTGAGAGGCTTGGGTCCGATCAGGAATGGAGAACTTGATCTCTTTGGTCAACAAAATTCAGAGAGCTTGCACCGCCCTCGGTGACTATGGCGAAGCCAGTGCATTGCCCACTCTATGGGACTCCCTCCCCGCTATTGCCGTTGTCGGTGGCCAGGTCAGCTCCCGATCTCCCTCTCTCTCCTCCTCTTTATTTATTTGCTCAGAGAAAGAGCTTCGGCTGGTGAACTTAGCTGATGTTTATCAAATCTGTAAGGTATTTGTGAAAAGTACTTATCTGGCAATTGGTTTTGACGGATTCGATATCGGTTCACGCAAGTCTGTTCGCGTGCTTTAATTTCTCAGGGATCTTATTGCAACTTTTGTTCGTGTTCAATATAACAAGCTTTAACTATATCTACCAGGAAATCAAACAAAGAAATTTTCCTTTATTGGTTGGGTTTTGAACAGTACAACCATGATAGGCATATAACGATCCCAATTCAGTATGGATTTTGAGTTTTAAATCTCTCTTTTACTCCTCCGTCGTCAGTATTCGTCGTTTTCAGGGCGATAGTGAACGATTTGAGGATGGTATTTATGTAACCACTCAATTCTTGGTGCTTTCCTTTGACATATTGCAGTAGAGCCGTAAGTAAGGTTTGCGGCTCGATTTTACTTAAAACTTATGGTTAATGAGTAATTTAAATTCATTTAGAAATCAACATATGAGTTAAAATTTGAGTCTGTAAGCTTATGCACTTGATAATCATCTTGTAAGGATTGCGTGAAATATGATGAGTTAGGAGGATGCTACTTGAATGAATAGGAAAAGATCTTCATGATTTCAAACACATTTACTTTAAACGTGATATTTTCATACCTGAGCAAAAGTTGTAGTTTCATTCTGCCTTTTATTGTCTCACAGAGCTCAGGGAAGTCGTCTGTGTTGGAGAGCATTGTTGGAAAGGACTTTTTACCTCGTGGATCTGGTAAATTATGCCACCAATGCTCTTTGGATAGATTTGATATTTCTGATTTTCATGAATGTTGGTGCAATAATGGTGAACATTATATGCAGGGATTGTTACTCGGCGCCCACTTGTCTTGCAGCTCCATAAGAGTGAGGAAGGAAGCAGAGAATATGCCGAGTTTCTCCACCTTCCAAGGAAAAGATTCACTGATTTTGGTACATTTATAATTTTCTGTTCCCTCAATTCATGTTTTTAAATTTACGGATTGGTTCTGATAGATGAGAATTGCACTGTAAAGAAGATAAATTAATCACCGTCCTCGGTGCACAACAATATGTCGTGTCATAATATGCTGAGAGACACATGCGCACAAACCACTGATGGGGAGTAAGAAAGAGAGAGAGGAAGGGAGAGCAATGCATCTAATTATGATATTGTTTGACTTTACACATTCTTATTATTCATATTGATCAGCTGCCGTAAGGAAGGAGATTCAAGATGAGACTGATCGAGAGACTGGCCGTTCCAAGCAAATTTCCAGTGTTCCAATTCATCTCAGTATATATTCTCCTAATGGTAAGATAGGGATCCCAAATTTCTTTTGGTTGTTTCTTGCTTGACTCTGCTTGAGTGAATGTATTATTTGCATTCATGAAAATTGTTCTAATGTGGTTTTAATATAGACCTAGATACAAAATTTGGGCCATCAATTGGAAAATTTGGTTTTATCTTCATTCTTCTGTGTGTGGTTATATGTCAGTCATCTTTGCCAAGTGTGAACTGCCAACGACTCTCCAGTGGTTCTTTTAATTAATATTGCTCTGTTATCTAAGAAAATATTGTACTTGCTAGTCTGAATGAGGTCAGGTAAATTTCAAATTCATGGTTGGAGTGAAGATTGTAGTTTTGGTTTCCTTAAAACGGCCATTGACACCATTATCTTTATTTTGTTCAGTGTCATTGTTGCAAGTTTTTATTTAGAAATCATTTTCATTTACGTTTTCTTGCAAAATGCAATTTTCATGACTACTGAAAATTGCTTTGTCGCAAAAATTAAGTTTTGTGACCCCTTTTGTCCACCAGGTGGACTCATGTCTTCTGTTGAATCAAAGTCCATCATAGGTTTTATTCTTGTGTTACCTTCAAGTCATTAATAATGCCCATTCCTTGAGATTGCATTTGGATCCACCTCTTTTCTTTCTTCTTTGTTTTTTTTTTTTTTTTTGGGGGGGGGGGGGGGGGGGTTTGGGTGCTGGATTGAAAGATCTGTCGCAAACTTTATTTAATTAATGGATGTTCAGTGGCACCACAGTGAAAGTTTTATACTCTTGTTTATTTAGTTGTTTATTTATTCTGACTTCTTGATTTTTATGATCTGGTTTCTTTTGGCAGTTGTTAACTTGACACTCATTGACCTTCCTGGGCTTACGAAAGTAGCTGTTGGTAAGTTACATGTCTCTTAATTTGTCATGTGAGTCATTTACTAACATTCTCCAGTGTCACTTTTCATTCTATTACTGAGATGCACAAGGAAAATGAAAGGGGAGTAAATTTGAAGCCTCAAGTCCTTATATTTAGTTTCCTACTTATGAAAAACTGAGTTTTGTAGCATGCTTTGGTTGGAATCTTTTAACTTTCCTTTATTTTTCTCGGCTTTCTTTTGCAACAAGCAAGCCTAATTTTGTTTTGACCATACTATAGAGTATTATATCTAACACTTTCCTGGGTGTTATAGAGGGTCAACCTGACAGTATTGTGCAAGACATTGATAATATGGTTCGCTCCTACATTGAGAAGGTAATATTTGTAACAGTTATTGGATTTTTTTGGTCTGTGGAAATAACCAATCTTTGAAAGTATTAATCTCTGCAGTTTTATAAACTCCTCAACTGAAAATTTTCTTAAAGTAATTTGATAGATTACATTTATGTTTTTTAATCTCTGAACAATATTTAGGTTTATGTTTCATTATTATCTTGGGACTCCAGCAAACTTTATGGAGTCTGAGCAACTTGCCTAAAAGATTTTTCCAGGCCCTCAAACCTGTGAATATGTAGCTGCAGATGATTTAAATTTCTTTCCTCTTTTGCATTTGCCTTCATCTCTGATCATAGGGAAAAATAAAGACAAATTTAAAACTGAAATGGTACTTTATTTTCCTTATCTATTTATTTTCGTTATGTAAGTGTAGCACTCCTACCTCTACTTTTCTAGCATCACATTTACCAGAAGATGTTAACTTTTCGAAGAGTTTAGTTTGGGAGCGATTCATCCTTCCTAAGTGCAGCATACAACTCTTTTGAATACCCAATTTCTAGGAAACCAGAGACTCTTCTCTTCTTTCGTACTTCTTTCCCATTCTATGTAGACCCTTTGTTCTTTATTTAAATAATCTTGTGTTGATCAATTTGGCTCCTGTATTTTGCTTGTCTATTCTTGGGTAAATCTCCATGAACAATGCTTAATCACCATTTAGGGTAAAATCATTCTTTTTTTATTTTTTCCTGTCCCTTTTTATGATTTGTGAAAGTAAAATTTCTATGTTATTCTATTGTTTGTTTTTTGTGCTTTTTATGCAGCCCAACTGTATAATTCTAGCCATTTCACCTGCCAATCAAGATCTTGCTACATCTGATGCAATCAAAATTTCACGGGAAGTAGACCCTACAGGTAACTTCAATATTGTTTCTTTAGGCAGTATCATCTTTTCTTCTTTTTGTTTTTCACACCTCGTATATGCCCCGGTGGGTGCCTTCAAAGTTACAAGTGTTGTCATCACCATATGCTATGACAAATGGTTCTTTGAACTTTGTATTGGTGACCACCTTGACAACATGATTGCTCAAATATGAATAGCTGAGGCTCTTTTGAGGTACTAGTTCTTATTTGCTGTTTTCATTTTGCAGGGGAGAGAACACTCGGAGTGTTGACAAAGATTGATCTTATGGATAAGGGTACTGATGCAGTGGATGTAAGTTGATTTTATTCATAACACAATGATTTGTACTGCTTCGGCATATTCTTACATAAAAAAAAGAAGAAGGAAAAGATGAGCTTGTTTGATAAAGTTATGATCTTCTGGAATGTTTTCTTGGTTAAGATTGGTGGAATGGGATTCCAAGTGCTGCTTATGTGATCATATCTGTCAATGCTTTTGTATCTTGAGTCACATTTCTTTTGGCTGCTTAGATGTTAGAAGGGAAATCTTATCGGCTGAAATTTCCTTGGGTTGGTGTCGTGAATCGCTCACAAGCGGATATTAACAAGAATGTTGACATGATTGCTGCTCGGCGTAGAGAGCGTGAATATTTCTCTAGTACCCCAGAATACAAGCACCTAGCTCATAGAATGGGTTCTGAGCATCTAGCTAAGATGCTTTCAAAGGTGGGCTAATCAATATTCTTTCCCTTTTAGTTCTTTTCATTGAAAAATTGTAGCAGCTTTAGTTTTGATATATTTATCGTGCTTTAGTTCTACTAATGCATTTGATGACATAATCAAATGGTTAATATTTCAGCATCTAGAAACTGTAATCAAGTCCAGAATTCCGGGTATCCAGTCCCTTATTAACAAAACAGTTGCTGAACTTGAAACTGAGCTGAGTCGTCTTGGAAAGCCCATTGCTGCAGATGCTGGAGTGAGTTTGATCTACTTTGTTTTGCTTTTTTGTCTTTTAAAAATGTGCAGCTACTTTTACATCAAAAAAATAATAAGGCTCCCCCCCCAAAAAAAAGAAAAAGAAAAAGAAAAAAGCCCTTTCTCTTGTTCTTTTCAAGGGTTTCAAGAGTTAAGAGGAATAAAAATAATAAGGCTCCCCCCCCAAAAAAAAGAAAAAGAAAAAGAAAAAAGCCCTTTCTCTTGTTCTTTTCAAGGGTTTCAAGGGTTGAGGGAGAAATAGTGAATGGTATGCTGTTTTTCTTTTGGAGTGACATTATTCCTCTTAACTCTTAGGAGATCCTTAATTCTGCTGGTTTGCTAGTTAGTAATTGCTTATGTCATGCAGGGAAAGTTGTACATGGTTATGGAGATTTGTCGTGCTTTTGATCAAATATACAAAGAACATCTTGATGGCGTGTAAGTTTTCTACTTTCATCACATTCCTCGATATGGACAGTAGCTCCCCAAACTTGTCACAGCGTGGCTTCACTGTGTAATATCCCCGTTGTGAAATAAATCTAATTTGTTGTGTTCATTGTTGTCAACAGGCGACCTGGTGGCGACAAAATTTATAATGTTTTTGATAACCAGCTTCCTGCTGCTCTGAAAAGGTTGCAGTTTGACAAACAACTTGCAATGGAAAATATACGGAAGATTATAACCGAAGCTGATGGGTACCAGCCTCATTTAATAGCTCCTGAACAAGGATATCGTCGCCTCATAGAATCTACTATAGTTACCATCAGAGGTCCTGCTGAAGCTGCTGTTGATGCGGTATGCACTGAAATTTAGGAGAAGAATGCATTAAGCATCCAAAAATTCCATTTGAAACTTGTTTCATGTCCTTTTATAATCGCTTCTTCTTTCTGTTTGTTTTTTCCCCCTCTGTGCATTCACACGTAGATAAAACCGTTTTGGTCTACTTATTATAACCATCCATCTGAATGCAGACCCTTTAAAAATGGTCTGAGTATTCTGTTTGTGTCACCATCAATCACAGTCTAGTGATGTTGTCACACCTATCAAAGCCATTTTTTCAATGTTTTCTCGCAGTATCAACCCTATCATAAAACAATCAGACAAAGGTTACCGTTCACCCTCGGTAGATGGGCTTGGCCATTTGTATATTGTGTAGCATTTTCTCCCAATAGTTCAATTTACTGTTGCATGGAAATATAAAATCTAGATGGAACGGAATGGTGACAGAGGACGTTTGGTCCAATTTTTGGGTTAAGAAAAGCCAACCCAGTGGATTTGTATATAATGCAGAACTTTACCTGAAGTGTTATACCTATAGACTTTTTTAATTCCTTTATATTTAAATTCCGAGTCCTTGCTAAATCATGCTACTTGTGTTATGGTAATGAGGATTCATTTTTGTTTTTCATGATTACAGGTTCATGCCTTACTGAAAGATCTAATTCACAAGGCTGTCAGTGAAACTCTAGTATGTTCCTGACCCCCACCATATTTTATTGCTTCCATCGCATTTGTCCTCTGTGTTTTCTAATTTCTTATAAAGTTTTGTGCGATGAGTCTACCTAGATGATTTTTTTATTATCTAAATATTAACAAAAGTAACTCAGAAAAAAATAGGTGCTTTCTAAATTGACTCCATCTAATTATTATACATGGCCATGGCTCTAACATTTTGTGTTAAGTGCTTCTCTTGTTTTAGCAACAAATCTGGCCATAGCATCAAAATGCTTTAGGATCTTTTGGAGAAAATTAAAATTCCAAATTTTGAAATACCGGAAGTGCTAACTGGAAAAAAGAGAAGTATGGGAACAGTCAACGGCTGATCTAAGTTTTTGCACATTTTACAATTTGAAGTTGGACAATTTCTTTTTCCCAGGTAGGAAGGTTTGGCCGCAATTGAGGACTTCATGTGCATGCATGCACACCCACACCACTCAACACCCACCCACCCACCCTCACATGCACCGCACATGCTTCCACACCTAGCTCAAGAATATATTTTAATTTTTGCGTCATTTGGTTTCAAGCTCATAAAAAATTGCAATTGGTCTTCTTAAAAAATTAAGTCAGACAAAGGTTTAATTTATATCTTTCCGATTGTGTGAAAAGACAATAGGTTCCCTTCTCTGGGTTTTAGGTTTTTAAGTTTTGAAGCTGTTTCGTTAAGTGTAAGTTTGTTGGACTCACAGGAGTTGAAGCAGTACCCAGGCCTCAGAGTAGAGGTTGGAAATGCAGCTATTGAATCACTTGACCGAATGAGGGAGGAAAGCAAAAAAGCAACACTTCAGCTAGTTGATATGGAGTGTAGTTACTTGACAGTTGATTTCTTCCGGAAGCTTCCTCAAGATGTTGAGAAGGGTGGCAACCCAACACATTCAATTTTTGACAGATACAATGATTCATATCTTAGGCGAATTGGTGAGTCTTGCTACTGAAATTTAGCCGTCTTACCTCTTCTCTTAGCCAATTTATATGATTCATCATTCAAAATCTCAGGCTGATATTGTGGTTAAATAATATAAAAAAAAAAAAATCTGATTATGAGGATTCTCTTCACCATGTATAAACAGGGACAACTGTTTTGTCTTACGTCAATCTGGTCTGTGCAAGTTTGCGGAACTCTATTCCGAAGTCCATTGTTTATTGTCAAGTACGGGAGGCCAAAAGAAGCCTACTTGACCATTTTTTCACCGACTTGGGTAAAATGGAGGTGGGAATCGCTCTCTCTTTGCATCTCTATCAATTTCATGGTGAAATTTGATCTTTTATTGAGTGCAATTAATGAATACTTATTGACTCTAAATTCTATGTGCAGCCCAAGCGGTTGTCATCGCTGTTAAATGAGGACCCAGCCGTCATGGAGCGACGTACCGCTCTTGCAAAGAGGCTGGAGTTGTATAGGGCTGCACAGGCAGAAATCGATGCAGTTGCATGGTCCAAATAGAGCAGTACAAGCATCATCTACTCTCTTTGTACGAGAAGCATGAGTAGATGTGAGCTTGTCATACATACTGAAGGAGAAGGGGGTGGGGCTATTTTGTTGTCTATTTTATGAAATTTGCAAGAGCTGATTGTCGTCGTCGATTGCTAGGGGAAATTATTCATTGTCTCTATACATTCAACATTATATAGGAATGCATCATATATTCAATACCTTTTCCATTAACTCAGTGCTTGCGTTAGCATTCGATCTGGAAGTTCATGTGTCTTTGTAACATCCTTAAGAGTATCTCTGAGCCTCTTGAAAATCTTTGATTGTTGATCTGGTCTCCTAGTTCAAAAGATGTTTTTTTTTTTCCTCCAAAATTCTCGTAACGTTTTAGAGAAAATCAATGGTAGTTTGCAGTTTTCCGACATTTAAACGTAATTAGAGGTTTGAAGCCAATATTGTAAAGCGTTCTGAAGATAGACACAAATAAGAGCTGGAGCCCCTTAGTAAGTAATTGATATGCAAGCAGTGTGATGAGAGCAGGACTCGCACTTGCCTTGGAGGCTAACCGCCGAAGTAATAGAGCAGGCAGCAGATGGTCCATGCACGGCTTTGGGCGACTTGCATCGCGTTCTCCAACAATTTTAAGACGATTATTACCATTGTGTTGTGTTCTTCAAATCTTATTAATATTTATTATTGAATATTATTGTTCAGGACGTTCGAAATACAAAAAGACACCACGACTCTTCGTGAATGGACTTGCACATTGTATTCAATGGTCAGAAAAGACGCGTAAAATGCGGCTTTGTTCAAGGAAAGTGAGATTGGGAGGAGGCGGCGGCAAGGCAAGGAAAGGAATGCAGCACCGCAACATGAGTTTCGTGGTCGATGATTGGGGCTTTGATAATCAGACAATACTTAGCATACAATGATGTGTTGTGAAAAGAATTGTGAAGAATGTTGTTACCTCTACAGTTTTACCTGAGTGGTGATATCATCATCATTTACCACGGCTAAAGCTGAAGTCAGCCAGTATATAATTGGAGCACAGGTTAAAGTTTTATCTTTTTTTTAATCTTTTGATAACTTCGATGGCCAAATTGTAGAGACAAAGGAAACTTGGGATCAGATCCTTATATTTTTTACTTCTCCTATGTAATGTGGGTTGTCCTCCCTCAATTAACTCCCCGTGATATCACCACCTTCACTTAATTATAGGAAATTTTAGCTCTCTCTCTCACACACTAAACTCAGATCAAATTCTGGGTCTTCGAGTCTTTAGCCCACTAAAACTGGTAATTATGGCATCTAACTTTACTTACCGCCCAATTAATCCCAATAAAGGCAAAAGCAAAAGCACAAAGCTTTCCCACTTCTCAGTGCAGCTTCCTTTCTGCACCAAATTGTGATATCTAGAACTGGCCTTTTGAAACTGTTCACTACACCCAAATTGGAAGACTACCAACCAAAACTGTTCCCCAGAGCTCAATTTTGAGACCATTTATAAAAGAAACTGAAAAAATCAAGACCTACTACCACTACTACTAGCTGAAAGCACAAATTGCAAGTGTTTTTGCATCAGAAAATGAGTTTTTTATACACTTTTTTTAAACAATTTGACCCGTAAATACTACCAACCGGATTTCCCAAATACCAAAAAAAAAAAAAAATCCTACAGTTTCAACAGAAAGAAAAGAAGAAGAAGAAGATGAAGGTGATGTTAGCAGTGGAAACCCAAGACGGATCCATCACTCACGGCAATGACGACTTTGCAGTCAGTCTTAGTATCCACGTGATGAGTGAAGAAATGCAGGACTCGGACCCGACCCGCCATCTCCATCCGCGACTCGATCTCCATGGTGGGCCCGATCCGGATCCCTCCCCCACCGCCGCTGCCGGGGAATGAGGGCCCCAAGACACCAACCGTCTGCGGAGCCGTCAACGGGAAGGACTGGACGGCGAAGGTGGCGGTCATGTACTCGGTCCTTCCGGCATCGATCTTTCCGGCGGGGATGAACATAAACCCGACCTGGCTGCCGGAGTAGAGGAGCTGGAGGGTGCTGTCGTAGTGGGAGAAGTCGGCTCGGTTGGGGTTTCGGACGGCGACGTACTGGGAGAAGGTGAAGCTGACGGTGGAGTTAGAGAGGGTGAAGGAGGGGAGCTGGACAGCGATGACGGAGATCTTGGGGTCGTGGGGCTTGAAGACAGTGAAGTAGACGATGAGGATGATGATGACGACAAAGATCAAGAAAACAGTAGCGACTATGCACGAAGCAAGATTTGTACGGCCGGAGGGCGGTCTCTGGGGCTTGCTCATAGCTCCCGAAGCACTAGGATCCGTGACTGAGTGAGAGTCGATGAAGGACTAAGGTCCAAAGAAGTGTGTCTGAACACTGCGTTGTGGTTTATAAGGCAGAGACACAGGCAGAGGCCCATAAAGTCGTAGATTCTTCAAATTTTGTCTTATAGGGTAGTTTTTGTGTACACACTCAGACCGACGACTGGGGGCAGACAGTTAGAACTTCAGAATATTAAATATTTATGAGAAATTTATACAGTTTAAAAGTTCTCATACAATACTGTAATATTTATATGATCCGACATTCTCTAGAATTGAATTAATCAATAAAAGAAATCTTAATTTGATAAAAAGTGATACATTGTGGGTAAAGATTATGATTCTTAAGGACATGACATTGATATGGATGTGTTTAGAATCATGGTTTAATCCCCTTTTATCCTGAATTATTGGGGCGGAATCATCGTGAGTAATTATTAAGAGGACGAGTAGGTGAATTTGGTATTCTCAACCTATTACGTGATGTCATGTCATTAAAAATTAAAATAAACAAAAATNTGATAACTTCGATGGCCAAATTGTAGAGACAAAGGAAACTTGGGATCAGATCCTTATATTTTTTACTTCTCCTATGTAATGTGGGTTGTCCTCCCTCAATTAACTCACCGTGATATCACCACCTTCACTTAATTATAGGAAATTTTAGCTCTCTCTCTCACACACTAAACTCAGATCAAATTCTGGGTCTTCGAGTCTTTAGCCCACTAAAACTGGTAATTATGGCATCTAACTTTACTTACCGCCCAATTAATCCCAATAAAGGCAAAAGCAAAAGCACAAAGCTTTCCCACTTCTCAGTGCAGCTTCCTTCCTTTCTGCACCAAATTGTGATATCTAGAACTGGCCTTTTGAAACTGTTCACTACACCCAAATTGGAAGACTACCAACCAAAACTGTTCCCCAGAGCTCAATTTTGAGACCATTTATAAAAGAAACTGAAAAAATCAAGACCTACTACCACTACTACTAGCTGAAAGCACAAATTGCAAGTGTTTTTGCATCAGAAAATGAGTTTTTTATACACTTTTTTTAAACAATTTGACCCGTAAATACTACCAACCGGATTTCCCAAATACCAAAAACAAAAAAAAATCCTACAGTTACAACAGAAAGAAAAGAAGAAGAAGAAGAAGAAGATGAAGGTGATGTTAGCAGTGGAAACCCAAGACGGATCCATCACTCACGGCAATGACGACTTTGCAGTCAGTCTTAGTATCCACGTGATGAGTGAAGAAATGCAGGACTCGGACCCGACCCGCCATCTCCATCCGCGACTCGATCTCCATGGTGGGCCCGATCCGGATCCCTCCCCCAGCGCCGCTGCCGGGGAATGAGGGCCCCAAGACACCAACCGTCTGCGGAGCCGTCAACGGGAAGGACTGGACGGCGAAGGTGGCGGTCATGTACTCGGTCCTTCCGGCATCGATCTTTCCGGCGGGGATGAACATAAACCCGACCTGGCTGCCGGAGTAGAGGAGCTGGAGGGTGCTGTCGTAGTGGGAGAAGTCGGCTCGGTTGGGGTTTCGGACGGCGACGTACTGGGAGAAGGTGAAGCTGACGGTGGAGTTAGAGAGGGTGAAGGAGGGGAGCTGGACAGCGATGACGGAGATCTTGGGGTCGTGGGGCTTGAAGACAGTGAAGTAGACGATGAGGATGATGATGACGACAAAGATCAAGAAAACAGTGGCGACTATGCACGAAGCAAGATTTGTACGGCCGGAGGGCGGTCTCTGGGGCTTGCTCATAGCTCCCGAAGCACTAGGATCCGTCACTGAGTGAGAGTCGATGAAGGACTAAGGTCCAAAGAAGTGTGTCTGAACACTGCGTTGTGGTTTATAAGGCAGAGACACAGGCAGAGGCCCATAAAGTCGTAGATTCTTCAAATTTTGTCTTATAGGGTAGTTTTTGTGTACACACTCAGACCGACGACTGGGGGCAGACAGTTAGAACTTCAGAATATTAAATATTTATGAGAAATTTATACAGTTTAAAAGTTCTCATACAATACTGTAATATTTATATGATCCGACATTCTCTAGAATTGAATTAATCAATAAAAGAAATCTTAATTTGATAAAAAGTGATACATTGTGGGTAAAGATTATGATTCTTAAGGACATGACATTGATATGGATGTGTTTAGAATCATGGTTTAATCCCCTTTTATCCTGAATTATTGGGGCGGAATCATCGTGAGTAATTATTAAGAGGACGAGTAGGTGAATGTGGTATTCTCAACCTATTACGTGATGTCATGTCATTAAAAATTAAAATAAACAAAAACCAATGGTGTATTTTATGAAATAAATTTATAAAAATTAACTTTTGCCTCCCCAACTTCAATTTTCTGGGTCGCCCTGCTCTTGATTGAAGAATAGGCATTTGTCTT
>QEOT01000882.1:70801-86315 GCA_003123785.1 Pterocarya stenoptera | reverse complement strand
AAATGTTAAGGATGCACTAATTTTAGACCAATAAATACACACATCAATAATGCCCACAAATAGCTGCCCCACTCTCTGTGTGTTGTCTGCGATATTTTCTCGGTGTATATGTTTGGCGGCTGTTAAAAGAGTTTTTAAGTGAAAAATTACCTCTACAGTTCTATGATTTACGAGTCATGTGAAATTACTTCTGTACAAAGAGAGATACATTTTATCTTTATTTTTTTAAGATCAATTCTATTTTCTTATTTTCTTTATTTTAAGTCGGCACAAAATTTACATACCTCAAAATTATATTTTAAATTATTTGATAAAAAATAATAATTATTTAATCATACATTAAAACTAAATGACCAGAAAAAGGATAAAAACATTTACGAATAATTCTATTAATGAAAATATATTGTTTAAAATGTAATTATTGAGTTTTAAGATGAATTTAAGTGTTTTGAGTTTTGACTTCGTGGCCTGAGCTTTTTATTTAATAAATCCAACATGTTATTAAACAAGAAGCTGACATGTAGTTTGCATAAGAGTATCGTGCCCGAAGGCAAGCAAACACATGAAGGATCAAATCCTATGGTAGTGGAGAAACACAAGTTACATAGAGCATAAGCTATATATCCACAGCCAGAACGAGGAACTCCTGATTAGGTTATTGTTCATGAGGATTGGAGTAGACTCTCGAGGAAACCCTTGGGTTCATACTACTAAAATACATCCTCAACCTTCGATCAGAGTCATGAAACCAAATATGTTGACTTAGCTTTGAAGCTGAGACTTGTAAATGTCGTGACCAGAGGTGGCTCTGGTTATTGGACACAACCTGATGGAGAATGAGTAAGGTACAGCAGGAATCAGATACTTGTCATGGACACAAGGGGACCAGCTATCGTCTCCGCCCATTCCCATGTGCTTGTGGTCGAGATGAACCTGAAACACCATGAAACATTATATATCACGGTGACACTTCATTGTCGATAACAAAAACAATGACAATGCAGGGAAGCAAGAAAGTTAAGAGCCGATCGGAGCATGAAATAGAACAACCTAGTAAAACCAGAGCCTGAAGAAACAAATCCTCTCTTTTTGTAAGGTTAGCTTATATTTATAAAATTTACAGTTTCAACTAATAAGACTACTAACTTTTTGAGGGGCCACATGCAGCTGTCTTCCTCTTAAGTATTTTGGTGTCGAAAGGACTTGCATTTGGCCATCCATAAATGAAATTATTAGAGACGAGATGCTGGACAACTTCAGTAGGAAAAAAAAATGTGAAAATGGAACTTTAAACATGCAAGGATTCATGTGAAAGACAGTTGACTCTTTAACATTTAAGAATTGTCATTTGCAACCCCACAAATTGGTTTAGGTGTTACAATCCACCACTGTTGGGGGAGCAAGAAAAGCTCAAGACAAGCAATTGTGGCTCCCCTTATTTGCCATTTCATTTAAGTGGTCACCTCAAATCCATATAATGTACACAGATACAGCTTGAAAAATCTCTTAATGCTTTACAATTTATTTCATTGTTGTTGTTGTTGTTGTTTCTATTATTATTATTGAGAGTACATGAAATAAGGAAATATGATAAATTCAATGCATGAATTATGAGCTAACCATTTTATCCAGCAAGATATCACATAAAGCAATTTGCAGAATGCTGGTGTTAATGTACCTGAGGCATAAGGCGCATGCACACAAAGGGCTACTCATAACTATTATAATAGTGTGATATCATTTTATAGTAGTGCAGGGAATTTTTTAGTAGGAAAAACAGAAGAAATTACCTCAATGTTGTCTCCTTTAATAAGCTCTTCATTGTGTGTTGCCCGCTCAAGCTCTGCTGTGGTGTAGTAGCTTGCACTCATTTGCAGGGGAGGAGAGCTTCCGTAGATTGAAGCATAAATCCCACATCCATCTTTGCTTTGAAATGTCACCCATCTAACATCTGCCCTGCCAGAACATTCCCCAGGAACAATATAAGGAACATGCATGTCACCCACTTTCTGCTCATAGAACCCAACATGTGCAGCTGCTTTTCTATCTGGATAACATTCGAATGGCCCTTTTCCATACCACTTTATATTGTTCATTGACTCCTCCAAATGGAACTCAAGTCCCACACGTGGCAAAGGTGGAAGATTTGAAGAATTTGGTTTTACCTTGCATTCCACAATGACATCCCCAGAACCATAAATTGTGTAAATCATATCAATTTTGAATAAAGCATTTGCCTTCCCCGACTCGGGTATGGAATGCTTTTCATCCTTTGGGACAGCAATAAATCCCACTACTATTTTCACAAGCTTGTCTGTCGTATTCTGTACAGAACAATTTTCTTTAATATAGAGGAGGCTATCCATATTGGCAGCTTTCCACTTGGATAAATAACTATCTGCACCTCCCCCTTTGTCATTATCAGTAGGTGCTCGCCAGAAGCATGGAAATATGCCTTTATTCATCACGGTAACTCCTTCAACCTACCATCAATCACTGTATCTTCAGAATTGTGGTTGGCATTTATCACACGTGAATAAGCTTCTATGTGAACAAGGATTTGAGCATATATCAAATAACTTCCGCTTGAGAAGTTTAAGAAATGTGAGGTATTATATGAACAGGGTGCCAACTGATACAAATGCCACTTAAAAAAATCAATTCTCATAAATGAAGACAGGAAAGGAAACTTACATCCCTCTTCAAGATAAAAATTTTGAAAAAGAAAAATCCATCATAGATATTCAGTCAAAACTGTTAAAATACTGCCCCTCTAAATTTGTTTTGTTGAAGACATGAAGATGTGAACCAATCATGCATTACAGGTTCCAGAACTCCAGGGCTTATAGATTATCAGGAAATCATGTCAAAACATCCTTAAAGTGTGTTTACTTCATTTAACTATCATGTTAGAAGAAAACCTCATGCTTTTAGATGAAACAAAAATAGAATAGCATTCATTTTAACAAGCCCAATTGTACAAAATACCTTCCAGCTTTCAATTGTTCCTGTCTGAGTATTCAATTCTATCTCCCAAAAGTTCTGTTGCCTCACTCTTACTGTATCTCCAAGAACTTCAACAAGGAAGGTAGCATCAGTAGTTTTGATGACCTGGGACCGTAGACATTTGAAAATGGTTAGTGATCACTGTAGGCATGAAGGCAGCGGACCTACTCATAAAAAAATGAAGGAGAAGGAACTACATGAGGAACAATCTCTCTTTTGCCAGGCAACTGTACTTGTGTAGATGAAATAACATGACCAGCCTCGACCCAGCGAGTGGGGTGCAAAAGCTTAGCATAGATTGTCAGAAAAAATTCTTCTGCAAAAGATGAAGCCCATAAAGAATACCATGGACCTGATTGCCATTCAATATCAAAACTGCTCTGTGGTCCTATCAAGGGAAGAGATAGAATTCCAGTTCCAAGTTCACGACCATCCCCATTAGCAACCCAGCTAAATTCCAATCCTTTAGTTGTTTCATAAAATTGAGTGTTTGTTATCTGCGATATAGAATTCCAAATGAACATAAAGAAATGATTCAACTAAAGATATGCAGAAGGTGGGTGAATATGTAAATACCTGAAGTTTTCCTTCCTTCAAAGAAATCTTGATCGGTTGATAGACATACTTGACCTCTGAAAGTGATAATCAAAGACATTTGCTCATCACAAAAACTGACGTCCGACATATATGTTTTGCAATTTCCAAGCACATTGTTATGTTTGAGAATTAAATGAAACAATGAGTTACCAAGCAGTGCAGGATGAGGAGTTCGATCTGGCCATGTAAGGCCATTCAAACAGAAGTTGAGATCATTAGGAACATCTCCAAAGTCACCTCCATATGCCCAATGCTTTCTACCATCTGCACCATCCTTCAATAGTGCCTGTAAGAAAAGTACAAATCTTTAGAGTTCTAATATACTTCCTTCTTGTCAATATTTCCCAGAAGAGGGGGAGAAGAGAAGAGAAAAGCGAAAAAAAAAACCTACAGATCACATTCAAGAAATAATTAGTAGAAAAGGCCTTACATATCTACCCATTTCAAAAGACATAGGTAAGAACTATCATGGCAGCACTGCTGTGGGCTTCTTAACCCAAACAGGTAGGCATGAAGAAACCTAAACTTCAGTAGTTCAGTTTTCCACAATAGTTTATCATGACGTACACGTTACATTGGAGAGATGCCAACATTACCAGTTCTTAAGTCTGAAGTTTTGTTCATTTGGTTAAAATATACTTAATAGGTAAGAAGAATTCCTATGAGTGGCATACTACACACTCAGTTAAAAGTGAACACCATAAACAACAGGGAATGAAAAATACATAAAGGGAAAGAAAAAGGTAGTAGAATCACAGGAAATGAAGTAGGGATTTGTTACTATAAAATTGTCTCTCATATAATGACATAACTTGCAATTTGGCCTCGCAGNGGGGGGGGGGGGGGGGTGTTCACTCATTTCCATTCCTTGATTCCTAGTAAATGCAGAGTCAGTTTCCCTTTGGGCATAGGGGTTGAGATCAACCACATATATCATTACTGTTTTTTGTTTCTGCATAGTTATTTTGACACTCAACTACTTCATTAGTTCCACCAGAAATCTCAGTTTTTATTTTGGCAGCTGTGGTATAGCTTACTATAATTCGATGACTCCATTGATTGATTGTAGCAATGAGCACAGGCATATATGTAGCATGAGCACAGGCATCTGAATTGATTGTATATTTTTGTGCTAGCCAGGTCCTAAGTTTTAGAATGAGGCTGTTAACCCCAAATTAGGATTCATCCTTTTTTTTTTTTCCAATAACTAAAACAAAATTTTAAAAAAAAGGGTCCATCCTGAGTGGCATATTATCTGAATACATGCCTTCCGCATTTAACTCACAAGGTCCAATTGTATGTCACATAACTCTGATGCTATGTCAAACAATTAGAGACATTTCTTCAGGAAATATGACAGAACTTGACAATCAACTTTTGGCATGATACTGATTGGAATACTTCTGTGCAACGTCAACAAGCAAAACAATTAACTAATCATTCTATGTATTTATAAGGACTTAATGGTTTCTTTACCTGATCAACCCACTCCCAGATAAAGCCTCCTTGGAGACCAAATGTGCTATCTATTGCTTCCCAATATTCATGTATATTTCCATTGCTGTTTCCCATGGAGTGTGAATACCTGCCATTTATGCAGCATAAGTATCCTCAAGCAAATAAAATCATGAAAAGCAGGAACAAATAAAGGTGTATTCTGAGATTAGTATCGAATATTAGTAAAAGGAAGTGACATACTCGCAAAGTATCAAAGGACGCGTTTCAGTTGGATCTTTTGCAATCTTCACTATGTCCCAAACACGCATATACATGGGGCATATAATATCGGTAGATGGGGTTCTAGATCCACCTCCTTCATAGTGCACTACCCGTGAGAGATCCCTCCCTCGCACCCAACCTAAATTAAACTTTCCACATAAAAGTAATGAAAAGGAGAAGCCCCTCTCTGAAAGCTAGTGAAGTAATGGCATCAAAAGCTTTGAAAAAAAAGCACCAAACTCATGAATAACATCCTATGAAGTGCATACACTACAGGGTCTGATTATAAATTAACTCACATATTTTCCAAAATATGGTGATCAAACTCGTATGTAAATTTTCAAAGAGGAAAGAATAAGTGCAAAATTCTAAATAATGATTTGTTGTTCAAAAATTATACTACAGGCTTCTCTACTTTGAAGCAATGATTTCCCCTCATTAATTTTATTCTAGAACTCTTCCCAGTGTTTTCACCACATATATCCTGACTTTTTGGAAATCTCTGATCATCATTTCGTGGGGAAAAAAATAATTCTGATAGCTGAAAACTGCTTTCTACCCATAATTGAATGTCCCATCTATGCGAGATGCACTCAAGGACCTATATAGACCCTCTCCACTGACTAGGTTTTTTTCTTCATCCTCTTTTTAGTTAATTTCCATCAAATGTTAGATTTATTCATGCAATTTGTACCTGAAATGCTACAAGAAACAAGCTTTATGACTTGCTCTGACAAACTAGGAAACTTTTGTGTTTGAAAGGAAACTTCTCTTGAGAGACGATTTGTATCATAAAAAGCTTCTCTAAAACACAAAACATGGTTCTGTTTTGATGACAAACTCATAACTGAACCATGTTTTGTGTGTGTGTGTGTGTTTTTATTCATTAAAAAAAAAAAAACACAAAAACATGTTTCTGTTATGAGTTTTTCATCAAAGCAAATAATATTATTTTAGGAATCAAATCATCAGCGAAGCTAAATACTGAAATTGATAAAAAAAGAAGTTATGATTATGTCTTGGAGATAATTAAAAACAACTTAATAAAATGTTTAATTAAGAACTGCCAAGTCAGAGATTCTGCAGAAATTGCTTCCAAGCCAGAAAACACACTCCGACAAGGAATATAAAGCAGAATTCATACCAGCTAATGCCGAATGATTAGGGCCATATCCAGATTCATTTCCTAAGGACCAAGAAATAATGCATGCATGATTTTTGTCTCTCTCTACCATGCCTATTACACGATCCATCATGGCAGCAGCCCAACTTGGTTCAGAAGTAGGATGCTTCACACGTTGAGATAGATCAAAACCATGTGTCTCAATATTTGCTTCATCTATCATGTACATGCCAAACAAATTACACAACTCGTACCAACGGGGATGTTGAGGGTAATGGCTGTTTCTCACTGCATTGATGTTGTTTTGCTTCATTACAAGCAAATCCTGCAAGCAGAATAGAGACAAATGTCTTGAGAATATCTAAGAACTATTATCGAGATACGAGGCATCAACTTGGCAAGTAGAGATAAAAGCCAGGAAGGGGATCACCTTAACCATGCAAGACTCTATGTTCGTCTTCCCCAGACGTGGGTGATGTTCATGCCTGTTCACACCTCTAATTATAACAGGATGCCCATTAACGAGTAGCTGTTTTGGTGCTTTAGATACTTGTCTTATGCCTACTAGGCATGATTCACAGTCAAGTACATGGCCAGATGCATCTTTCAGGATGACAACCAGTGCATACAGATTAGGCTGTGAATAAACGCAAACCAAGGCATAAGATATCCAAGAGTGAAAATTAGAGTAAACAAGGATTTATGCAGAAGTGTTGAGACAACAATGAAATGAAAAGCTTCATATAATCTTGCAGAAACAAAAAGCATCATTAGCAATTAACACAAATAAAAACCAAATAAAAGCTCCCTCAAAGTACAACTCTTGGGCTTTCTAATACATAATCAAAAGTTTCAACCATTGAACAACTTTACACTTTGGTCTTTCATCATGGGTAATGAGTCAAGACTATTCCACTTCAGTAAAAGAAATGCAACCAATTGGAAATGGGAAAGCCCATAGTCAAATAAATAATATTGGCAAACAGCATAATGTCCTTTTTCAAGGCAATTACAAATTCTTAATTGGCAATGATCAAAAGTAGGTACATACTACTCCATTCTTATAACATTATACAGTTTCATATAAACATATCCTGTACAAATCACAGCAACCAACTTGCCTCCGGATGCACCATAGAATGTATAAAGCTAATGCATACTATAGATCCAACATAGAAAAAAAGAGTAACAATAAAAAAGGAAATTTAAAAAGATGCAGGAAAGAAAAAGTATTTTTAACTACATATCATGTAATCCTTTTTTTTAACTACATATCATGTAATCCTTTTTTTTAACTACATATCATGTAATCCTTGTCACGGTTAAATCTAAATGCCTGTGAATGCAGGTCAATTCAGCCATGTGGCAATGGCTTTTCTATGAAACATAATCGAAATAGTTGCAGTTCAGAGTTCTGATCAACAAGGAAGTAACTATCAACAAAAATGCATCCAGGTTGACTAGAAAATGAAAAACAAATCTAAAGGAGCTCAGCTTCCTCACTTGCTCCGCAGACCAAAGCCTTGGCATTTCAATTCTCCCAACAAGCACATAACCATGAAATCCTAGACTTGCAGTGGAGGGAGTGAGCTTTATATTAGCCACATTAGATGAAAGGAGATCGGAATATCCATCAAAGTTGTACCAGCTCCCAGTGTCATATAATGCTGCTTCTATGGTGTAGTTCGTAAGAACACCGTCTTTTGATGTTTCTTGGGAGTTGTCTATTTTCACTTCAACCTGGATTACAAGTGCGAGAAAAATAAAAATTTCAAATGTCTCCGCTAATGGGATTAAGTACTCAGAACATCATAATCTCAAACATATTGATATTGCAACCAGTGATCATACATAAATTGTGACAACAGCAGGTGAAGAATTCCTAGAAGTTGTTTGCTTGATCAATAAAATTTTATTCTACCTTAAAAAAAAAGGTGGAGCGCAGATTGGCATCTTAGAAGAGATTGTATTTGTCTAAAGGTGGTAGGCTCACTTTGATTAAAAGTACTTTTTCTAACCTACCCACCTATTTTTTGTCCTTGCTCCTGCTCCCAACAAAGACTGCCAACCGTATTGAGAAGCTACAATGCAATTTCTTGTGGAGTGGTTTGGGGGGTGTGTTCAAATTCCATTTGGTCAATTGGTCAATGGTTTGTACTCCAATTTCTGGGGGTGGACTGGGGATTCGTAACTTGATGAAGTTCAACCAAGCTCTATTAGGTAAAAGGTTGTGGCGGTACCAACACAAAAGGGGCACCCGGTGGAAGTCTATTATAGATGCATAGGTTGGGGAGGCATAGGGTATTTGTTGTTTGAATGAGGTACATGGACCATATGAGGTGGGTCTGTGGAAATACATTAGGAAGGGTTGGGAGATCTTCCGGAGACATACACATTGTAGTGGGTGACGGCTCTCGTGTCAGATTTTGATATGACAATTGGTGTGGTGAACAAAGCCTCCAAGACACTTTCCCTGCCATATTTGAGATTGCACAAGTAAAGGATACAGCGATAGCGGACCTCTTGGTTTTTTCTAGTGGCTGCCCTCAATGGAATGTTGATTTCATTAGGGTAGCCCAAGACTGGGAGTTGGAGGTTATCACAGAGTTCTATGTGGCATTGTATTCCATACATATGATCGAGGGTACCATGGATAGGATGATTTGGAGCCCTTCCAAGAAAGGTAAATTCACTGTCAGATCACTTCACAAAGTTATAACGAGCCCAGGCATGCACACATCTCCATGGAGCATTTGGCAAACGAAAGCTCCTTCAAAAGCCACTTTTTTTGTTTGGACAGCATCATTGGGCAAAATTCTCACCATAAATAACTTAAGGAAACATTGGATAATGGTGTTGGACTGGTATTGCATGTGTAAGAAAGATGGTGAATCAGTAGATCATCTATTTCTATATTGTGAGGTGGCCAGGACCATGTGGGATTATTTTTTTACAGGACTGGGATTATCATGGGTCATGCCTCTTAGATTGGTGGATTTTCTAGCAAGCTGGAGAGGTCTCCGAGGTAATTCACAAGTTGCAGCAATCTGGAAAATGGTCCCTAACTGTATGTGCTAGTGTATTTGGTTGAAGTGAAATGATAGAAGCTTCAAAAACAGCGAGAAGACAATGGAGGAGCTGAAAGTTTTTTTCTTTAAAACATTGTTCTCATGGATGGGGTCATCATTTGTAATGGACTAAATGTTCAAGACTTTTTACTATTAGTTGTAAACTCTAGTTAGGTATTTCTCATGTATACTCCCTATGTACTTGAGCTTCACCTATTCTTATGAATAAAATTTATTGATTGCCGATAAAAAAAAATATTTCCAATCTACTACCAACTTCCATAGGCAATATCATTAATTGGCGAAGTGCCAAAACTGCTTTCCTGTTTACCTGTACATCTGCACAAGAAAAATTTTCTGCCAGCTCTGATTTGAAAAAATAGTCAGCAATGAATACCTGCATGCCATATAATTTTATAGTTAACTCTTGTGCAACTCTGGTAAGTTGACACAAAATTGGCCAAAATAGAAATAAAAAATGCATTTGTTTGATCAAAACATAACAAAAAAGAGACCTTCAAAAATAAGATTCAAACTTGCAATCTTCAAAGAACCATTAATCGTCTCACTTTTAGATATAATCAAGGTGCGTGTTAAGCTTGTGAGACGCAAAGAGATTGCCATCAAAGAGGTAGAATGCCCTTGGTATTGTGAACTAACAACATACTTCAAAATGCGAGTCCCCCACCCACATACAAAGGGCTGACAACTGCCTTTTAATTTACTTAAACTGTAACAGGACAACAAAAATGGAAAAAAATATTTGAGGAGAATTCAAACCTGTGGCTTGGCTAGAAGAAGTACATCACGATGAATCCCAGATAACCACCAATGATCCTGATCTTCAAGGTAAGAGCCATCACTCCATCTAAATACTTGAACAGCTAGAACATTCTTAGAGTGCGACTCGAAGGGATGACAATATTCAGTGATTTCAAATTCTGCAGGTAGTCTACTATCCTGACTGACCTAACACAATATTAAAGAGTTTGTTACTGGACAGAGGATTCATATAAAACTCCAAATCCATACTGCTAGACATAAGAAACACACTGCAATAAAATGAAATATAGATCAGGACATGCTAACATGCCTGCCATTTTCAATCAACTTTAAGTGTCAAAGAATTATTATTTGTCTTTGTAGATTAAGTATAAAAGGCTTTTCTGGCAAACTAATAAGAGACATAGTTTGTAATTAGGCTCTTTCTTGTATACTTCCTGTATACTCGGGCTTTGCCTATTTATGTGGATCAATAAAACTTCTTTTTACCTATAAAAAATTAAAAATAACAGATAAGATTAAGTATAACTCAAAGTTGATACTCCTGCCCAAAAAGAGATGGGAGGTTTTCCTTTTTGGGCTCTCCCAAAATATATGGGAGTTTCCAAACATAAAAAAAAATATTATTAGCTTTAAATTTTCATAATACCCTTAAATTCGAACACTCCTTAAATTTGAATCCGCCTATTCTTAGATTTGAACTCACCTTTTTTGATCCACATAGAGGGCATTTTGAAAGCTTGTTATTTTTTAATTTCACTAAAAGGGGTGTCATTTGAAAACTATTTTCTATTTTTGGATGGAGGGTTATTGTTATTTTTCCTAAAAAAAAAAAGTAAAAAGAGGGATTTCTTAGTTTGAGTGCATGGCCAGTTATCAAGCACACTAAAGCAGCATAAACTCAATGAGGAAACTATATAAAATGGTGGAGAAATATATTGCAAAGCACCCAAATAGGTAACAATTACAGTAGTTGATAATATTTCCTTAGAAGTACGTCCAATTACCTATATCCTATAGGAACCCCATTTACCCATGCGTAAAAGGCAGAATCAACAGCTTCAAAGTGCAACAAAATCCTACGACCTGTCAAATATTAAGTAGAATATCATATGATAATAGGAATCGTCACTACTATTAATTGTACATCAAGAAAAAAAACCAAAGAACAAAAGAAACTGATAAAAGGATCAAGAAGCATCAATAGATAGAGTGCTGAGTAAATTTCAATCATCTCCATATAGATCATACCCTTCCATTCTTCAGGAATATTAAAGTACGTTCTATAGCAACCCGTGGGATTGTCCACAAGAATAGAAGGAGGATCCAGAGGAAATGGATATATGACATTTGTATAAATAGGCCGATCAAATCCATGCATCTGCCAATTTGAAGGAACTGTTCCAATTCAAGAGAACAAAATTATGAGACATGTCCAAAAGAGCAGTTGTAAACATTAACAAATTTACAATGAAGATTATTCAAGATCAAATGATGAAATAAAAAAACGTGATAATGTATTCATTGCCAATGTTTGGATAACTCAAAACCCTACAACAAACTTCATTATCAAGAAATAATCGACATCCTAAATGTTGTCAACCATCTATATCTGAGAACGAGAAAAGAAGTGGCAAAAAAAACTGATGTTGAAATATATTTAGTAACAACTAACTCTAAGCTCCAAAAGAGGACAATAAATCACATTCAGGTAACAAAACTTTCAGTGCCTGTCAGTTTTCCATCAGTCATAGCCTCAAAACTATCAAAGAGAGAAAAAATAGAAGTTTCTCTAATTGGATTAAATTAGCATTTCACAATTTCCAGATATCATTGCAAAGAACCTAAAAACGACAATGCAAAAATTGGAACAGGTCATAACTATAAGTCTATAAGCATGCAGAAGAAAGGCATGCCAAGATAGAGTGCACTCTCTCCATATACATGGCTTCCCAAATTTACAGTCGCCGTAGATGGACACCAAGCCCCACATTGAAGTTCAAAACAAAGCAAACTGGGAACACAACCAAAAGTTCATAAACAGTGTAGGAAAAGGGAATATTAAAATGATGGAAATTGAACTTCAAAATGAAAAAAGAAGGAAAAAAGAGTCAAAGAGAGAATGTTGAAAGAATGTGCGCACACTAAGTCTCTGTTTTTAAGCATGTGTATGTACATAACTGTGCATGTATGTACATCTATATGTATGCAATTACCTGGCAAAGTTTGCCACTCAGAATCCTGAAACTCAGTGTCATAAAAATTCACAGGGACACTATTAGGATTGGCAGCCAAGAAAAAATTCCAGTATCCAGATAAAGACTTAACAAACGGCAAGCCCTTGACCCAAAAAGCAGCACTATCAAGAGATCCACGAACAGCATCATCATTCCAAACAGCATAATTAGCTACCACAAAATCCACTTTGTTGCGCTCATACCAGAATTTAAGAGATCCTATTCACACAACAAATTGTCAGATTCCGCTAGATGTAAAAGGTCAAAAATAAGTTACTAAAACAAAGAGCAGACAAGATATGACTTGGATCAAGGTGATTATTATGTGGTATGTATCACGACCAATTGCTTTTTCTGTCCTTTTTGTTTTTGGGTTTTAACACCCGGTGTAGACGTTATTTACAAACCACTAAAAGAATTCTATCAGGACCATATTGTAAACCGGAAAAAAAAATCAAGTTACATCCTCCACACTCATGCCCCCCCTCCCCCCGCCCCGGGACTTCTCCTATATCCTACACTGGATCATTCTAAGTTCTCAATCTATTTTTCATTAGAACACTTATCAAAAAAATATTTCATTAGAAAAATCATACGACATGATCCTAATAATGTCGTTTATATTCGAGAAAAAGTTTGTTGCAATTCGGATAGGAATTCCAGATAAATCTCAATTAGACATCAAAATCCCCATTGGCTAAAACTTTAAATTACTGCTAGACATAGAACACGAACGACATGGGAAATGGAAAAAAAAAAAAAAAAAAAAAAAAAAACAAAGAACATAAACAAACAAAGTCTGTTGCGAGTACAAAGATGGGGAAATGAAACTAAAGGAGCATCGGTCTCAGTCTGACCTTCAACGGAATCATGACAATGCAAAGTAACATGAGCGTCTCTCTTCCTCCACTTGATAAAAGACTGGTCCTCCCAGACCTTGTATCCATTATCCAAGGGAAAATCACGCTGCCCAGCCAAAGAGGCCATCGGAGTACATGCACTCCGTGCCTACTCAATCACAGAAATAACTTAGCAATTCAAACACAAATATACTTCCATAAAAACATATATTGTGTCATATATGTGTGTGTGTGTGTGTGGAGAGAGAGAGAGAGAGAGAGAGCATGCCATTGAAAAGCGAATTGAAGTTAAACGTTACTCGGCGGAGGATGAGGGAAGAGCGCGTGTATTTGTGTGCCAGTGTGTTCTTATGTAGATCAGAGTAAAACGGAGCTTCCTCTTTCTTGCGAGGAATCATTGTATCGTCATTTCTTTCATTCATATTTATTGCACACAAGATTCCATAGAAAAAGAAAAAATAATAATAACTTTTGTACCATATGCATCTCAACCTACCTAATCTTATCCGATCATGTGGTAAATGTCACATAAGTATTCCTCGTCACTGTCGCAGACTCACCTATGACTGGTTTTTTAGAACATTCTGTCATGCCACATTGGGCAGTTTGTAATTATGACAAACACCTGTTCAATGATTTTCTTATTTTGATTTCCATTAAAAACAATGAAAGTCAACGATTTTCATCATAAATTATAATATTTTCAATATTTTTATAATTTACGATGCAAATTGAAAAAAAAAATATTAACAGTTTAAGGGCACAAACTATAGTTTCCCATATGATTATGCGAATACATATTTTGTTTAGACAATAGCTTTTTTGTTGTTTTTTTTTCGCGTATGATCATGGCTACCTTTTTTATGGATACCTTTGACAATCATGTTGGGTCATTCATGCATGACGAGTACACAAACGAAAATATTTTAATTATAAAGAATTACATAAAAATAAATTCACAAATTGATATAACTGTAATATTGTATTTCAGATTGTAAAATTATTTTTATTATAAAGTAATCTAACATATCTAATAAAACTATGTTAATTTATAAATTTATTTTTATGTAATTTTTTTTATGACCGTAGCAGTTCTCTTACACAAATTACCTTAAACATGGTGCTTCGATCAGACATTCTTATCATGTATGCATGTACCTTACCAATAATATCACAGAACTATAGGGCAGCAGACTAGCTTGTGCAACCCATGATTAGTCTGTTCTCAAAAACTCGATACCAATCAAAAAAGAAAAGGCTGCAGACTGTTAGCAATACCAGCACCGCACCGTCTGAGTCTCCAGAGGACACCTCAACCTTACAGAATTCATCTCACTGATTCTATACAAGTTCAGAACAGTCTAGAATATTTCCTGATTTGCTACGTGTCATTTTCTCCTTACATTTGTGAATTCTGTTATGACAAGAATATTCGTTTCTATGCTGTATATATACCACACTACCGAATACAAATCAATGAAAAGCATGAGAATATTTACATGGTAGCGCATCTGCGTTTGTTCTTTCACAAAATAAAAGAAAAAAGGAACAAGAATGAGTGCATCAGAGAATTTTGATGAGAATTGAAAGTAGCCGCTATTTTGATATCAAAAGAGGAATAAAACCCCTGTGAATTTCCCCACCCACCGTTATAGGTTACATGCTACCTGATTGAGCTATATGTAGTGGATAAACAAGAACTGCTGTGCATGGGAAAACAATGCATTCTGTTGGGAGGAGCTGATGTACACTAAACATCTGCCCTTAATATACAAATCAAAATAGCAGATGATCGGAATGTTTCTATCTAATTACATCAGGGGGGGGGAGCAAGCTAAAAGAATTACAATTAACAGAACAAATGACCCCCATAAGCAGCCTTACTGCCCTAGATCTTTTTTACCCGTTTCCTCTGGAACGGAATTGCTTTCCCGGTTTCCTCCAGAACGGGGCTTTTTGAAATACTTTGCAAGGAATGCTTCAGCAACGTCTGGATACTTGCTCTTGATGAAGTTATCCAAGCATTTGCGATACGAAAAATCTTCCTTATGACCATCAGTTGAGACAACGTAGAAGCACCGGCTATCCTGGTAATTGCTATGCCTGCTAACCTGTAATGTC
>QEOT01000882.1:0-18315 GCA_003123785.1 Pterocarya stenoptera | reverse complement strand
AAATTATTTTTATATAATTCTTTTATAATTAAAGTACTTCTCTAAATTAAATCAATTCGACCATTTTATTATCTCTAAGGTCTCTATAATTAACCCTTTTTTTTTTATTATAAACTCCATCTTGATCTGCAGAACTTCAATTACACAAATATATATATATATATATATAAATATGACATAGTGGCGAGATCTTCGGATGTAAAGGGAAAAAAATATATATGTCGTGTGCTGAAATTTGCACAGAGGGAGGAGAACTTTTCGAAGGGTCGATCGAGAAAACTATTTGATGTAATTGATGTGATTAATAAAAGAAGCAAAGTGGGATAGCCTAGGCTAGGCTACCTATATCATGTATATATGTTGTACATGAATAGGCTTGGTAATGTCTTGAGGTCAGTGGAATTGATTTTTCTGTTTGATTTTGGGAAGTTTAGTGGATGTGTTGTTTTCAAAAAAGAAAGTAAAAAAATAATATTAATTTTTTTTTTTATGTTCATTGTAATGTGTCTAAAATCTAAATCATCGTGAGGCTCTAAAAGTCAAACACGAAGATATAAAGGAACGTCGGCAAAACTTATAAAGCACCATCTTTTAGTGGATAGCTTTGGAAATGCATGAAGCAAATGGTTATAATCTTATAAATTGATAATTATTACCGTCGGCAAACCCAGTTAGCATTAATATATACTACTTCTGAATAATTAGTATTAAAACGTTGATATTTTAATTTAAAAATAGAATAATACTCATTACTTGATCATCTCAAACTATTTATTAAGATGTCTCTTTTGATGTGACACCACCATATGGTATCACTTAATTTATTTAAAAAATAAAAAAATATTAACACAAAAGTGGTATAGGTAACATGCGATTTCAATCTTCATCTTTTTGTATTTTCGAAAGTCTTTTTATTTTGAATATATATATTAATGAATTATGTAGCGTTGGTGCAACGTCAAGAGAATCATCTGAACAAGAACACTCATAAAAATAAAGGTTATGATTTCTATCAATATGGTTTTTTGTTTGTTCTTGCTTTACATGAGATATGAAACTACAACATGACACGATCATGTGATCTCTATTATTGGACAGATACTAATTACAACTAAACTTACACATGATTCTAATTAGGCTTAATTGAAACTAAGGATTGTAGATAAAACAATAATAAAAAATCTTCACAATCTCTTACTATTCACACAACTTCTACGTACTATATTTTTTTTTATCAAATATTTATNTGATCTCTATTATTGGACAGATACTAATTACAACTAAACTTACACATGATTCTAATTAGGCTTAATTGAAACTAAGGATTGTAGATAAAACAATAATAAAAAATCTTCACAATCTCTTACTATTCACACAACTTCTACGTACTATATTTTTTTTTATCAAATATTTATTAGAATTAATCTTTGCATCATCCTACACACCACACACCATAACTTTTTTTATTTTTTTTTATTTGTTTCTCTTATTAAATGTGTATTATATGGATGATGAATAAAAAAATATAAATGTTTCAAGAAGAGTAAAATAAAAAAAAATTGAAAAAAAAATAAAAAACACATTGGTGTGTGGTGTGTAGGATAATGCATAACAATGCTCTTCACCTTGGTCGAGTGTGCAAGGCTCGATCAAATCCGCTTAGGGGACCCTTGAAAGGCAAACTCTTCAAAATAATTCAAACATTAAAAAAATAATATTTGCAATGTTTAGATTTCGCGTGCTGCTTTTGAAAAAAGATTTAAAATTTATAGAAATTTTTTTTTTTTTTTAGTAATTCACTCTATTTATTTTTTAAAAACAAAATATGTGAGATTTTCATAAGCTGTCCCTAGCAGGCTAGCATTAATACTCAATATTTTTTATTTGTTCAAGATGCGAATTGGGAAGCTTAAAATTATTAAATCTAGCTTACATCATACAAATAAATTATAAACCATTGATTCATTGCACGTGCGTCCATGTGTTCATGGCAACGCACAGAGAGAGAGAGAGAGAGAGAGACTGTGCTTCGGACTTTCGTCCGTGACTCCGTGTATATATATGTGGGGGGATCCATGATTCCATTTGCCAAAAGCTCTCAGATTGTGAAATTTCGTGCACCATCTGGCATACCATGGATAGCGTTGTAGTACCAGAGTTGATCATTGAAAATGGTGATCACAAAGATACAAAGAAGGTTTCCACCCAGCAAAGATCCTCCAGTAGGGGTGGCTGGAATGCTGCCATTTTCATCATATGTAAGTCTTGCTAGCTCTCTTTCACCATCATCGCCATCTTCTTCTTCTTCTGCTTCTTGTTCTTTTTAAAAAAAAATTGATTTCCTCCTCAAACTTGTTAATTTCTCTGTTTGCAGTCGTTGAGGTGGCAGAACGATTTGCGTTCTATGGCGTGGCCGGAAACCTCATCACTTACCTCCTAACAGAACTCCATCAGCCTACGGCCACCGCAGTTAAGAATGTCAACACCTGGGTTGGTGTCTCAACACTCTTTCCGGTGCTCGGAGCTTTCGTCGCAGACTCCTTCTTGGGGCGCTTCAAGACCATTCTCATCTCTTCCGTCACCTTTCTCTTGGTAATTACTTCATCTAAAACCACAACTAAATGCCCATACATGAACAGAACATCCTGTGTTTGATCATGGCTTTTCCTTTTGCCGCAGGGAACGTTTCTGTTGACCTTGTCGGTCTCGGTGATACCTATGCATAGTCGCGAAGCTTTGTTTTTCATAGCGCTTTACATATTGTCCGTCGGTGAAGGCGGGCACAAGCCATGCGTGCAAACCTTTGCGGCAGACCAGTTCGACGAGGACTCGCCCGAGCAGAGAAAGGAGAAGAGCTCCTTCTTCAACTGGTGGTATTTGGGCATAGTGGCAGCCGCCACTGCGGCCACGCTGGTGATAATCTATCTGCAGGTAACAAAATTCTCCCTCCGACCAACACAATCTTCCTTCCCTTTCCTTTTCCTTTCTGTAAACAATCTTCATTTGCACCTTTTTTGGTTTTGACATCTCCAATCGTGCATTTGATATATATCCAGAATCAGATTAGATTGATTTGGATTGAATTTGAACAAATTGGATTGTAAAAGGTACCGGTGCATATAAATTGAATCTCCTTTCAATTATGCGGCAGACACAATAATTCTTTTGAATATAACAGATGTGACCATATATTAAAAAAAAAAGTAAAAACTATTTCTGGGAATTTCATAAAAAATTATCAAAATGTCATGTGAACATAATGATTGAATATAATTTTTTAGAACAGTTTCTGGTACCTGTTTTCAAAAAAGCAAGAACATGTAAATCATTCCAAACCCGAATTAATCTAACAATGTCATAATGTTGTGTATACTGTGCAGGACAATATTGGGTGGACCTTAGGTTTTGGAGTTTTGTTAGGAGTTCTGGGAGTGGCATTGGCAATCTTCTTGCTGGGAATCAACAGGTACAGGAAGGAACGTCCCGTCGGGAGCCCATTCACGACGGTGGTACAGGTGTTCGTGGCAGCAGCTCGAAAGTGGCGGGTGAGAGGTACGCGCGAAGGTTGGGATGTGTACAGTGGAGACCAGACGCGTGGGGACGGATCGTATGGACAACGGAGCGCTCGGATTCTGGCTAGAACTAATCAATTCAGGTAATAATGAGTCAACGTCATTATTTTTTTCTTTTTCTTGTGGGCGTTCTCGTCTAAAACCACAAGTGACGTGGTACACTCATGCGTGGGTGGTAAAAAGTCACAGGCTCTTATCCTAGTGGGTCACTTCTTGAGTAAATCCTGTGGTCAAATGTGGGGGCATTTTTTTGCCTTTTCTAGAGAATTTTAGCTGGGTTGTTCACCGAATCTTTAATTGTTGAGTTGGAATTACGCACATAAAGTCTTTTAACTTGTCACAGCTCAGTACTGCGATTGGAAGCTATTCATTTGAAAGTCTAGATCATAAAGATGAAGGAGTGGGGTCCAATTATCAGATCCGTGAACTATTCTGTAAAGATTTTTGAGGAGGTTCTGGACACGTGGTTTTGATCATTGAATCCCACTGCCATGCATCTCTTTTTCCATCCAAGAACATCAAGTCTAACGTGTGATAATCATAAATTACGGACTCTGTATTCCAAATTCGTGAAAGTCGTGGTTTTTGATGAGTAGTGTGAGAAGAAATTGTTCTTGTTTTCTTTAGTTATATAGTGTTTATACCTAACTTTGAATTTTTGCCTGATATATTATGTACTTCCCCGAGTTTAATTATGATCTTACAATATTTTCCAAAAGTTTTATATCAGTACTAGTTGAAAATGACAGGTTTTTGGACAAGGCAATGATCATCGACAACATTGATGCATCGAGCAAAAGCAGAAATCCTTGGAGGCTATGCTCACTCAACCAAGTTGAGGAAGTAAAGCTGGTTCTCCGCCTTATCCCCATATGGTTCAGCTGCATAATCTTCAACGTAGTCCAAACCCAACTCCACACCTACTTCATCAAGCAAGGCAGCACGATGGTCCGGTCCATCGGATCCCATTTTCTGCTCCCGCCGGCATCACTTCAAGGCCTCACCGGCATCACAATCCTAATCGTCGTTCCAATCTACGAGCGAGTTTTCGTCCCCGTAGCCAGAAAATTTACAGGGCACCCATCAGGCATTACTGTGCTACAAAGGATAGGAGTTGGCCTATTTTTCTCCATTCTCAACATGGTTGTTTCAGCTCTTGTAGAAGCCGAAAGGGTCGGCATTGCCAAAGAAAACAACCTCTTGGATAACCCAAAAGCAATAGTCCCAATGGCCATTTGGTGGTTACTCCCACAGTATATAATTGTAGGTGTGTCCGATGCATTCACGGTGGTCGGACTCCAAGAACTATTCTACGAACAGATGCCGGAGGAAATGAGGAGCATTGGAGCAGCAGCACATATTAGTTTGATCGGAGTTGGAAGCTTCATAACCAATGCTATTATATCTGTTGTGCAGGCAATCACAGCAAGGTGTGGTGAGAAATGGCTTGACAACAATCTGAATCGTGCACATCTCGATTATTTCTACTGGGTGCTGGCAGGGTTGAGTGCTTTTAGTCTGTGTGTTTATGTATGGAATGCCATGCGCTTTGTCTACAAAAAGGTCGAAGGGGATCATAAAATAACCAGTGGGCAAGCACAAGTGCTGGTTTGTCATGGGTATTCGGTTGGAGATCGATTTTGAGACTGGATGGGGCCCATGCATATATGTGTTTCGGCTTGTTTACAACTAGGTTATAATTTTATATATCTATAAAAGAAAAATATGAATGCAAACAACTACGATAGTATAATGGAGATAAGCATTTGATATAGCAATAAATGGTGTTCGAGAAACTTTTTTATTTGTTGGTTTATATAATAAATATGCCCCTCAGTTATAAGCTTAATTATACACTACTAAATATGATATATTATGGTGATTGGTGTGCCTCCTCATCNTTTTGGTGACATTTTAGAATAGCAGGAAAAAATAGAATAGCTGGAGCCTGCTCATAAGCATGGCCTATCTTTTGGACAAAGTCATTCCTTCTTACTGTTTTAATTTTCTGTCATATGAAGATTAATAGACGTTAAACCATCAAAAGACAGATTTGACAAGCGTTCACGCTTATACGAAAAGGGAGAGTCCATTAATTTTCATGAAAAAATAGTGACACTACGAGAGAGAGAGAGAGAGAGAGAGAACTTGGAAGGAATTCTCAAGGATGATATAACCAAAAGTCCTGCAAATGCAATGGAGAAGGCTATCTAGAAGGAATATAAATTATGCATTTTTTTTTTTTTGTATGTACATCAGCTATGATGTATTTTTGAACTCTTACTATTTGGGCATTTCTGAATTATTATTATGTATATAAGTAATTATACTCTTTATTTTAAATCTTGTTTTCTTTAATTATTTTTAATGATGCAATAAATTTTAAGTGATATTGAAGATGATAAAATTTATAATAATTTTAAAATTTTAACCGATTTTTTTTATTTTTTACTAATGAAAAGTAAAAAATGAAAAACAAAAATTTTGAAATCTGGAAATATATATGGTTAAGAAAGAGACAGAAGATAAATGAGAAAAGGCAATAGAATAGACATGGCTGGCCTGGGAGGTGAGCAGGAGCACGTGGTTTGGCACAAAGGGGAAGGTGGCTATTGAGTATTGAGTCACCGTATCTCTCTAGGAGATTTGATGGGGGCCGCCTTGTCATTACCTCCCCAGTCCTCCCCACCAAACCAAATTCCCTTTGGCTTTGGGCTTCCCTTCCAAGACATTTCTCTTCAGCTACTGCTACTTAAAAGCCAATGGAAGAAACAACTACGAATTGAGGGGCCGGCTGGGGTACCCTTTGATTATTATTACTCCGTCTTTAGCAACATCTCTTCTTTATTGCCCATAGAAAGGAACAAAAAAAAGTTCTTCCATTTATCCTTTGCTTTCTGTATTGAACTCAACCCCAAAAAGAGTGAAAACGGGACGAATTCGAGCAAGATCTCTCTCTCTCTCTCTCTCTCTCTCTCATACTTTTTTTTCTCCTTTCGAGTGACTAATGTCATTGCAGCACATCTTATTTTGTGGATTGAAGTAAGAAAAAAATCTGCAATAAAGAATAGTGCTGAAATCACAACAGAAAATCAGAATCCATTTAAGAAATGGGATCTTGATCTCCATTGGTCTAATTTGGCCGAAGATTCAGAACTTCTAATATTAGATGTTTGAATATTAAGCAGAGGTCAAAAGTTTAATTACTGGAGCCATGTGTTAAAATGTGAAGTGTCTTTTGCAAGAGTCCTGCTACGCTCACCGCTCTAATAGAGAGTTACCGTTAGTTATGGTACGTATTTTTATTTTTTTATATTTATATATATTTTTTAATATTTAAAAAAAATCATAATATTATTAAAAAATACATTTTTTATCATTAAGTAAAAAAAAATTTAAAAAAATCAAAAATTCTTCGGCCAAAGATTGATGATCGCCGGGAAGTGAAAAAAGGACCGATACTGTACTTACAGAAGAAATTTCCACGCGGAAATGAGTAATAATTTAAAACGTTAATTGGTCATGCAGCACGTGCATGGAGGAGGCCTTCCAACTTGCGCCCTCTAACTGCAACGAAAAGACACCAATAAGCTGACAACCTTATCAAAAGGGTCAAATGAAATATTATGAAAATAGGAAAAATACAGCACCTTCCTTGCTCGTTCACCAATTCAAATCGAATTATTCTTCAAAAAATCAACCTTGAAGATCCGGGAGATTCTTGACGAAATCTGTCGGATCTTGCTTTCCAAACTGTCAGATTTTCCTGGAGGATTCCCTTCTCTTTCTGACCACCTAATGGGTTCCCATTTAAAAGTCACACGCCCTTTATTCTTTTCTTTCATCTCCTTGTTGAGGCTTTCTTCATCTTCATCTCCTTTCTCTGTTTCTTTTGTTGGGGTTCTTGCTTTTGATATATCCGAGCCACAATCATGGGTATGGCTACAGATGCGCAATTCCATGTTCTGGCTGTTGATGATAGCAACATTGACCGAAAGTTGATTGAGATGCTCCTCAAAACCTCTTCTTTTCAAGGTAATTTATCTTTCATTAATTTCTTCGTTCTTTTGGTATTGAGAAAGAAGTTTTTGTATTGAACCAAGATCAGTAAGCAAATAAGGAAGAGAAGGATGATATTTTGATTGCTTATTCTTTCTGGGTATGTTTTATTTCCACAGTTACTGCAGTGGATTCTGTTAGCAAGGCTTTAGATTTCCTGGGTTTTCATGAAGATGAACATAACGAAACCATTACTCCCTCTGTTTCTCCAAATGATCTTCACCAGGTATATGATCTTGTCCCTAAATTTTATTAATTATTAATGTTTTCTCTGTGATTGTAACTCTTATCATCCAGTAACTTATATATTTGCTCAAATAGGATGTAGATGTCAATTTGATAATCACAGATTATTGTATGCCGGGAATGACAGGCTATGATCTCCTTAGAAAAATCAAGGTAAGCTTCATTGGCATGTAATCAAATGTTGATTTTCCCTTAGGCTATATCATTTAGGGTTGATATTTGCAGTTCTCTGAACAGTTTCTTGGAATAAAAATCAATCTGATTTGGGATTTGATTTGATTTGCAGGAATCTGAATCTCTTAAAGATATTCCAGTTGTGATCATGTCCTCGGATAATATTCCATCAAGGATTAACAGGTAAGGAAACCACAGAAATTTTCTGCAGTTTAATTCCTAAAACTTCACATGATTTTAAATTGATAAATCAATATTGTTTTGATTCAATATTTAATCTAACATGGCTAATTGTTTTTTCAGATGCTTGGAAGAAGGAGCAGAGGAGTTCTTCCTGAAACCAGTTCAATTATCTGATGTGAATAAGCTTAAACCCCATTTGTTGAAGTGTAGAGCCAAGGAATCACAACCTAAAATTAACAATAGAAATGGCGTGGAAGAAAGGCATTCTCCTGACAGAACAATAACAAGTTATGGTGGATTGGAAGTGGTCTAAACATCACTTGATAATTATATATAGGGTATCAGTAGCAGGCCAAGTTACAGACTCATAGAACATAGCCCTCTTTTAATTATTTTATATCCTTATTATTTGTACTTTTTCTAAGGCTGATTAAAGAGGCTCAAAAGAAGTATTGATTCATAAAGATTGGAGAAAGAGATATCTAAAACAAAAAGATTGGTTCAATTTTGCTGGCTGATTTACAGAATACGTTTTTTTTTTTTTTTGCTCTATTGCATGATGTTGTCAGTCAAACACGTACAAACTGCGTTTGGATGTTGAATTGAATTGAGTTGATGTGACGCCCCGACTCCCACGTACAAAAAGCCTCGAGAATCGTGACGTCAGGATGATGACAACACGGGTCACACATCCCAACGATACGTGCTCAAGTGTGTGCAACGTGCCACCAGAGCACCAAAGAGTCGCAGCGGATAGTAATAATTAAGTCGCTAAGTACCAGAATTTTTATATACAAAATAACCAAAATACAATTATACTTAAAGCTATACAGTCATCCAAGAAAATATAATAAAACCGAATACAAACGCATGGGAAACAAATCCCATAACCAAAAATAGCAGCAACCACTTGCCACTTAACCACGGAGCCGATCTCTAAGGCTCGTCGTCTTCGTCCTCATCTGCAGCAAAATCTACAGTACCATAAAATGGTACCGCAGGTAAGTAATAATCCAAACGATCTCCAAGATTAAAATACATTTAATGCAACCAACATGCATGCATATGATGATATNTGCAAAAATATATTAAAGTCTTAAAAGTCTTTTGGAGAAATACTTACAGCGGTTGATAATAATTTTAGGAGGATCACGGAGGAACTGGAAGCACCAAATCAGCAACTCCACAGTGTAAAAACACTGTGGCCGAATACACTGTAAACCCAAATTTGCACGGAGTCAAACGAAGACTTGGGAACGATAGGGTAGGGCCTATGGAAGGTGGGGAAACTAATGGTGTCGAAGGTTGGCCGTGGGTGGCGGCCGAAATGGTGGTTTAAGGCCGAGAATAGCAAATCGGAAATGGAGCTCGCACGGGCCNGAAGTAGTGAAGAAATGGTGGCCGGAGGTGGAGCGACGACGGCGCTAGAGCAAATGGAACGCCGCGGCTTTGAGGTGTGCGTGGGGGCTATTGCCGGCGAGGGAGAGGCTGAGATCGGAGGTATGGGGTCGCCGGCCGGTGGGGAAGGCGATGGGCTGGCCGGTGTCGAGCACGGTGGCGCGGGGTGGTGGCTGGCTGGAGAGGAAGAACCGGAGTGGGAGAGGAGAGAGAGAGGGTCGAGCTGCACGGGCTGGGGAGGGAAACCGGAAAGAGAAAGAAGAAAAAGAAAAGAAAAAAAAAAGGAAAAAAGAAAAAAAGGAGGAAGAAAAAGAGATCCAGCCCTTTCAACTTGGGTTTCGAAAGTGATCCAACGAAAAAGGTTTTAAAGCCATTAGATAAATAAAATAATTCAAACTCAATGAAATGCTCGATTAAAATAATAAAAATCTAAAAATCTAAAAACAAACCAATTTAAATTAAAGATCACTTTAAAATGCAAAACAATAAATAATATTAAGAAAATCCATTAAAATAATTTTCACAGCTTAAAATATTATAAAACAATATTTCAAAACTCCTTAAATTTTTTAAAACAAGAGAATAAATTTTTAAAATAAATTAAAATAATCATTCTTTAAAAGCACTAAAATACGGGGTGTTACAGTTGAGATGAAAGTTGAAAGTTAAATAAAATATTATTATAATATTATTTTTTAATACTATTATTATTTTAAAATTAAAAAAAATTAAATTATTTATTATATTTTGTATTAGAATTTTAAAAAATTATAATGATTAGATAAGATGAGTTGAGATAAGTTAAGATGTGTTTGAGATCCAAACAGGAAACTTCATGTGGTTGAAGATGGTTCAGAACTTGAAATCAATTCTGAAAGTTTCAAGGTCCAATTTCTTGACCCTGCTAGTATGTCCTCACAAATTAATTAAATGGCCGTGAGAGGGGAGGAAATGGCATTTCTTGAGCCTGAGATGTGTTGTGGCTGTGGCTCAATGCCATTAAGAAAATAGATGGACCTCAATTAGCACCAATGCCCGAAGTCCAGGTTCAAACTGTATGTTTGGCCATGGGATGAAACATAAAATTTTCATATCATTTTATCATTATAATTTTTTAAAATTTTTACATAAAATATAATAAACAATTCAACTTTTTTAAATTTCAATTCAATTTTTTCAAATTTCAAAATAATAATAATATTTTAAACTTTCATCTAAAATAAAAAATTCTCATCTCACTCCGCAAACTCACCGTGAACCTCATTTTTTTACAATCATTCTCAGCTCATCTAAGCATTACAATTTTTTCTAATTTCTATACAAAATAAAATAAACAATTCAACATTTTCAAATCTCATCTCATTTATCTCAACTCAAATTAAAAAAATATAAACAAAAATAAACTTTCAACTTTTAATATTTTATTTAACTTTCAATTTTTATCTCAATTAGGACTGCACACGATCCGGTCCGGTCCGGTCCAGCGATGAACCGAAAGTTTTCGGTCCATCAATTGGACCGGACCGAACACTCAAGGGGACCGGACCGGACCGGTAGCTTTCGGTCCGGCTTCTTTTTTTTTATTATTAAGAAAAAAAATTATTTACAATACTAAATTAAACTGAGTGACTTATTAATGTGGATTATATAACAAACTCAATAAAAAAATATTTTATATGGTCAATGATAATAAATTAAATAAAAATTACATTATTGATGATGTTAATTATTACTTTATTACTAACTTAAAGTATGTTGATACATAATGAGCCATATACAACTTTTAACATTTTGTATATGAAGAAATAAGTATGAATAATTTAATTATTCATGCATATTATATCCATAATTAAAAAAGATACATAGTTAACATACTATTATAAATAAGAATAAAATATTTAATTATACATACTATTATAAATTTATAAATTATACATATATTATAATTTATACTATAACACTTAATACTTAATAATATTAGTAATACATTAAAGAATATATTAATACATTGATACTAAATATATATAGTGATAGACTTATAATGATTAGTTATTATGAATCATGATTAGTATAAATTATAATTATATAATAGTATTAGTATAAAGTATTAGACTATTAGTAATATAGTGTAGCTATATATTAGTAATATTAGTATAAGTATAACTATAGTATAATTTATGATTCTAATACTATAATGACAATTATAGTATAACTATATAATAGTATTAGTATAAAGTATTAGACTATTAGTAATATAGTATAGGCTATAGGCTATAGCTATATATTAGTAATATTAGTATAAGTATAATTGTATAAGTATAACTATAATCTATAGTTAATAGTTATAATTATACTAAATCATTATAACTTATACTAATATATAATATAGTTATATTAAATCACTATAATATTAATATAGTATTATTAATTTATTAGTATAACTAAACTAATATAACAACTAATATAACTATATAATAGTATTAGTATAAACTTTAAAGTATTAGACTATTAGTAATATAGTATAGCTATATATTAGTAATTTAGTATAAGTATAATTGTATAAGTACTATAGTCTATAGTCTATACTTATTACTTATAAGTTTATAACTATACTAAATCATTATAACTTATACTAATATATAATATAGTTATAAATTTATTAACTTATAATAAATCACTATAATATAGTATAACTAAACTAACATAATAACTAATATAACCATTAGTATAACTATATAAATATATAATAGTATTAATAGTCTATACTTAATTATAATATAGTATAATTATATATAAAAATATATAAAAAATATATATAAAAATAATTTATATTCGGTCCGGTCCGGTTCGAAAAATCGCCGGACCGTGGACTGGACAGAATGTGATCGGTCCAAAAAAAAAAGGACCAGACCGGACCGGACCAATGGCCGGTCCGGTCCCGTTTTCTCGGTCCGAACCGGCCGATGCTCACCCCTAATCTCAATTCATCTCATCTCATTTGCGAAAACAAACGAGATTTGGAAAGCTATACATACCTGAAGCAAGTTCAGGTTGGGCTTCGACTCCGACGCCAATCTTCAACCTTCGACTCCGATTAGGGTCAGACGTCAAAAACTGCTCTGACTTTGATTGGAGTCGGAGTTTGACTTCGATCAGAGACAGAGCTCGGAGCTCCAATCGACACTTCTACTCAGATTAGGCTTGGGCCCATGGCCCAATATCCAAGGTTCAATCTAAAACTCAGATTGGTCTACCCCTGTTTAAAAATATTTTTTAAAGAAATAATTAAAAAGATCTAAAATACTGTAAAAAATAAATTAAAAAACTAAAATGTAAATACAATGACTAATTCAAACTACAAATCGTAAACGATAAATTTAAATTTATAACACCAAAATATTAATAATATCATAGATTTCATTCAAATATGAAATAGCCACAATCCCCTACATTAGTCTTGACAGTCCATGCATTTGAGTCGATGACTCGATAGTGATTTTCAATTTTCCTGCATTAAGTTTTATTGATTAGATGCACTCATTTTTCTTTAGTCATTTAACTATAAATTTCTAAACTATCAGCCAAGTGATATTTGACATAAAATAGGTCACATTATGAATTCAACTTCACCTCTAACTTTGGCGAGTTTTGCATGATAGTAATTTTCAAAATTGAGTTTCTCACCAATAGAGGGGTTATCCCACGATGCGTCTGTCTCAGTCATCCACAATTAGTCTGAAGTTCACATCTAGGTCTAAAAAATCATTTAAATTATAAATTAAATAATGAAAATATTAAAATTATGTAAAAAATTATTTAAAATCATAAAATTACCCGATTTAATCCTATAGCTCTCAGCATCAATGGTATGTACTACAATGGGTGTTGAACTTAACCAGTTATGTATGCAAACGAGGGCCTCAATGGTGGTCGAAAATAATGAACTCCAATAAACATCCAAGACACGACCTTCGGTGCAAAATGCTAACTCAGAGGCAATCGTAGTGATAGGAATAACTATTACATCTCTGGCTATTCTGGAAAGACTAGAAACTTGCTAGAATTCACTTTTCACCAAGTTAATATCTAAAATGTATCACTAGGTGCCTCAATATCTTCCATAAAGTAACGCTTAACCTCAGACTTACACTGTATAATATTCCTCAATGCACGGTTTTGATGATACCGTTGTAGCCGCAATAAATTTGAACTTTGTGCATGTGTGTCATCTCAAGAAGATGTCGAGCCCGTCGGAGCGTGAAGAGCTACCACTTTTGATTGAAGACTGACCACTGTTGTTGTAGTAGCTATATAAATTATCAATATCACATTTAAGCGATTTAATAAACTGATCAGTATCCTCATTACCGAGGACGTCCCTAATCCAATATTCTACAGTCACCAACTTATATAGGGGGACAATGATTGCAATAATCTATTTATCTTCTTCACATTCCCCAATATTTATTATATTTGTATTTCATCCTTATAGCCATTGTATTCAACGAACCCACACTATCAATACAACTCTCTTATAAGTGGTTATAAAGCCATAAGAGCTTCTCAAAGTACATGTTCGTAGTAGGATATTTTATTATAGATATTTGCATAATTATGTCATAAAACAACTTTAAAATTGAACAAAATACCTGACATTGGCCCAATTAACTGTGTCTGGAGCATCGAGCCCCTTCTCCCCCCAACTAACTATAGAAAAGCATACTTCATGCCCCCATCCTTGACCTTAATCCGCTCAAACGCTGCTTGAACGCTATTTGGTACTTATGCTCTACATCCAACATTATGCATGTAAAGTTCAATCGAGTCGAAACGTCCAATTACAACATACTGGAAGATGGGATCTCAAGTTGTTCAACTATTGTCTTAAACTAACAGAGCCATTAGAGGGAAGCTCTCACATATCTCACAAGGTTCCGGACTTTAATAATTGAATCATCAACCTCCTTAAACCTCTCGAAAACTATGAGGTTGATGATATGGACACAACATCAAACATGGATAAACTAGTTCTTACGAATGATATCCTCATTTACCTTCGTATTTCGTCTGAACCAAACAATGTCAATGTTATTCACACTGGCATTGTCAACCGTGATAAAAAGCACCTTTCTGATCCCCTAATCCTTTATACAGCTATCCATATCCTTACCAATGGATGGCTCATTGTGATCAACAATTTATTTGATGTCGATAATCCGCTTCTGAAATGTTCAATCACTGTCAATAAAGTGAGTTGCGATACGCATGTAGCATACATTTTGTATGGAGGTCCATGTATCAATTGTAAATGAGACTCTTTGGCCAATGGCGACAAACATTTCCTTCATCGCTGTCTTTTCCTTGGCATGCCTCTTCAAATAATCGTGCATCACAGTATACCGTGAATCATGAGAAATCGTGGCTATAAAGTATGCACAAATTTGTAGAAGCCTGCATTTTCAACCATGGTAAAAGGCATATCTTCAATGATGATCATATCCGCAAGAACATCCCTTGACATCTTCTTGCTGTATTGAGGGATTGATAGATTCTTAATCTGCAAGTCATCAGTGGCCGTAGAAGTCTCGTAACTGAGTTTCGTCTGATCAGTTGTCACCAACCTTTTGTGTATCTTATACAGCTGACAACCTGTAAGATGTGCTATTAATATTGACGTGCCTTGCTTCTTTAAATGACAACCGCATAGTTGCCCATAGTAGTGGCATCGAGCATGCGGGTTCTCACGATCACTGAAAAACTTTGGTGAAATGTTCCAATGTCCATGACCTTTTTTTACTAGGTCGTATTGGTGGATTGGCCTTAACATTTATCAACTCATTCTCCTCATTAAGCATTTCAATGTCTTCTAGATCTATTGAGACTCAACTACTTGCATAGGATGTAGCTGTTTTAGATGGGGGTCTACAGCTCGAAGTATCTGTCGATGACGCCAACGGCTGTGCATCATCCTCTTGTGGAGAATCACGACGAGATTGTGTATCATCCATAATTTGAGCAAATAATCTAAAACAATTAATAAATAATCGTTATTTAACAAGTTAAAAAAATTATCTACAAATTAGAAACACATTAAAAATGAAAAACATATAAGTCTATTAATGTTTGTGATTTTTAAAATAAATAAAATACAAAAAAATGAACGTTCTCTTAAGTCACACTAGAGCGAAGGCTTGATTGAACAATCTGTGTGACATTCGCTCGAGTTACACTTGAGCGAAGGCTCGATTGAACAATATGTATGACGTTTGCTCCAGCGACACTCGAGCGAACGTCATGTGGAACAAAAACACCGGATTTTTCAAAACTTAAACCCTTTAATTTTTAAATTTAACAGCCTAAAAATCGAAATCATTGAAATGCAAACCACAGATCATTGAAATGAGCAATAAATCAAACACATTTCACAAATTTTAAACCACAATGTTTAAATATAATGATTTTGGAATCCTACAATTCTACAAAAAAAAAAAAGCTGAGTGCCTTATAATTTGTGATGAATTCCGAAAGGTGGCTCGTGGCGGCCTTAAGTGAAGCCAGAAGGCGGGAAACTGGGGAAGGTGAACTTCACGAAGCACAGTGTGGACTATGGAGACATAGGGAACTGGGGAAGGGGAATTGTTGTGCGAAAGTGAGGGGGGAAGAAGATGGTCTTGCATTTTGGACCCTTTTTCCATGAAACGACATCATTCCGTTACAAGTGGAACGACGTCATTTAGTTTCCCTCCGTGTTTTGGATCCGCTTGAGAGAAACGATGACGTCGTTTTGATGCATTGTTTTAAAAAATATAAAAGTCGGAGTTCAGGGCCCATGTGGGCTTCAACTCCGACGCCGGATCTTGCAAAATTCAACTTTGCCGAAGTTGGAGTCTTGTCGGGATTCGGTCGAATTCAAAAAATTAGAAAATTTGCCCACCCCTAATTTAGGTAAAGGCCTATGATATCTTGGTTTTGGAATATTTTCCAACAAAAGGGAAAACAAGATGAGATATTGGTAACGGTGAAATCTTGGTTTGTTGGGAATATTTACTAACTAAACAGAGGCCTTAGTCCTAGGTTGGTTTCATAATCAATCTCATTTCATTTTTATAATTTTTTACATAAAATGAAATAAAATAAATAATTAAATTTTTTAAATATTAAAATAAAATAATATTAAAAAATATATTATAATAATATTTAATTTAATTTTTAATTTTTAATTTTTATATCAACTCAGAAAATAAGAGTGCTTCAACATTTTGCTGCAGTCTCTCTGCAAGTATTGGGAACAAGGAAAGTATATAAAAGAAAAAGCGCAGTAGGGCAGGCAGTATTTCTTTTTCCTTTTAGCTTTTGTACTGTTGAGTAGTGATTTTACCTTTGGGCTGCACGGAGAGAAAATCCTCTCTTGTTTTTACATCTGTATTTGCAGAATTTGATCCCAAGTTCCTCTCTTGTTGACTTCCAAACAAGGTGTCATGTCCAGCTCCGTTCGGATAACCAATGTATTCCAACCCACAGTGCCAGAGTCTCTTAATTCCTTCATTATTTTATAGTCTATTATTTCCGGTCAACCCCGTTTTTCTTTTTCTTGTTTTTGAGCTTTCGTGTAAAACTTGTCAAGAGTGAAAGACCTGCAAAATGATTTTTTATTAAATAAAGACTTGGCTAATCAAAGGTTGGCAGATTCTTCCCAAGTGTTATGCTCCCATTTGATTGCCCAAATGGTGTTGAATTTCATGTAAGGCTCACTTTATGGCCTATAGTCAATGAAGATGAGTGGTTCTCCATGGTTGTGATTCTAGAATTTTGACAAGAGCTTGTGAAATTACATTTTATATTATCACTATCTGGTCTGTATTATTAATATAGTGGTTTGAATGGCTGAGAAATCTCAATGGAGTGGGAAGAAAGGATCATATATCAACATTAACAAGAGTAATGCTAGATTTTAGGATGTACAACTCTCTTGTATTCTCTTAAAAAAAAAGTGAGGTATATCATAAAAAAATTATTATTTTTTTACGTGGGTCTCAGATTTTTTCTATATTTTTCAAATAAAGTGTAAAAAATTTGTACACTCACTTAGTTGCGTTTGAGTAGTGAGGTATTTCAAGTATTCTGTGAATAATAGTAAAAAAGTAATAATATAATATTAAATACTAGTAAATAGTAATGAAAAAAAAAGTCAAAATAATAATAAAATAATAAATAATAGTGAAGTATTATGATAATACTTGAGATATTATCAGTACCAAACTAGAAATAATTCTATATAAATAATTTCCCATAGTAAGAAATGGCTTATACGCTGATTCTATCATTTTTAACTTTTCATAAAGGTGAAAGTTATAAAAATTCATCGTTCTAAGAATCGGTGTGTGTACAATTTGGCACAATGGATAGCGATGACGTAAACCTTTGACAACATCCCTTTAATCCAAATACCATATTCTCTGTTGAATTTTCACAATGAAAAAGATTCACCTATTTTACCTGTATAATTAAGCCCCTCTGTTTTAATTAACTTCTGATATATTTGGTATTTTCTTCTATAAAAATAGTAGTCAACTTGCTTAAAAAAAAAAAAACCATCCATGCAAGGGTATTTAGCTTGTAATATTTGGGGATTTGAGAAGTGTATTTAAAAGTCCAACTTATCCCTAATAATTTTTTAAAAGAC
>QEOT01000876.1:154277-176049 GCA_003123785.1 Pterocarya stenoptera | reverse complement strand
TAACTATTAACTGGGTGAAAGAAGTGTTAGCAAAATTTTGGCTATCGATTTTATTAAAATGATATTATTTATTACTCTTTAATGTCTATTTTAGGGCTAAAGGTCACAGAATTGGTTCAATTGAATGGTGACAAGTTGGTTTGGGTTGAGGATCCTCGATCCTGAAACTGACCTAACTGACCTTTTTGTTGATGTGGTAAAAAGAAAAAACTGAGTGCAACTGTGTGACAAGGCCTTCCATTAAAACATAGAGATATATGAATTATAACATTATATTCTTCTTCTGGCCAGCCCCCTTTTGCTTTCTTTGATGTTAAATTTGGCCTTGAATTTCAAAATCTATTTAAAGACTTTTTTTTTTTTGCTTGCAAATATCTAATGTGTGAAATACACAGGATCCAAGCATTAAGGAACTGGCTGAACAGATAGCAAAAGATCCTTCATTCAACCAGATGGCAGAGCAACTCCAGAAGACTTTTCAGGGTGCATCAGTTGAAGATAGTCATAGTATTCCACAGTTTGATACTCAACAATATTACAACACTATGCAACAGGTCATGCAAAATCCTCAATTTATGACCATGGCCGAGCGCCTTGGTAATGCATTAATGCAGGTATATTTTGTCTTCTCCATTGTATTAGATATTCCTGTTTTGACATTCTTGTCTGTGTATTATAAAAGGATGCCATCCTATGGCTGTCAAATCTAATCTCTTTCTCAGGATCCATCAATGTCTCACGTGCTTGAAAGTTTTGCAAATCCGACAAACAAAGACCAGCTTGAGGAACGAATGGCACGCATCAAAGAAGATCCATCCCTAAAGCCTATTTTAGAAGAGATAGAGAATGGTGGTCCAGCTGCCATGATGAGGTTGGAAATATTAAGATATCAGTGTATCATTAAATGATCGAGCTGTAATATTTTCAGTAGAGTATAGAGGTTGCATTTGATTCAACTGACTGTAAAGATTTCAGCGCTTAAGAGAAATTATGGTATTGCAGGTACTGGAATGATAAAGATGTTCTACAGAAGTTGGGTGAAGCTATGGGTCTTGCAGTATCAGGAGATGCAACTACTTCTGCTGAAAATGCTGTACCAGATGAAGCTGAAGATCCTGGTAATGAGGATGAATCAATTGTTCATCACACTGCTAGTGTCGGTGATGTAGAGGTATGGCATTCCATATTTGCTCATATCCCTTTTAGGTGCTATTTGGATGGTCATAGTTGAATGGAAGTGCACTTAAACCGAACTCGATCTCATCGCTTTTCTTTTCATTCATTGGTAAGTTCACATTCAAACTCGGGGTTTTGAATCTACAACCATACTCTCTACGCCCTGTTCTTATCAGAACAAGGTTCGATGTGAGCTAGAAATGGATACAATCATACAACAAATTAACACCTATTCACTTGTAGAAGTTATGATTTATGAAGCAAATTAAGACATGAATGAATATGACAAGCTTGACATCTACTTAAACAGTGTGAGTAGTTTGTGTGGCATGGAGTAGACATTCTTGCCTGGATAATATCATTATTAGGTCTTTAAGGCCTAGGTTTTGTACCTGGTGTGTCCCCATGTTGGTGGGGGCTTTCTACACGCTACATGCAATCGTCCCACTTTTCAGTGGTTTTTTCCCTGTTAGTTGGGGGAATGGAACTTGTCAGTGTTTATTTTCAGGAAATCAAACATTCTCTACATCAGGTGCCTTGTCGTTCTGTTGAATTGCCTGATTATGATGCGTGAAGTTTCTTTAGTTTGTTTTGTTTTTTGTAATTAATCCATTTTGGTAGATATGTTAGAATTGAAGTCTTTGCTCTAATGTCAATTAGGGTTTGAAAAATGCACTTGCCTCTGGTGGTGACAAGGATGAAGAAGATTCAGAGGGAAGGACAGCATTGCATTTTGCATGTGGATATGGTGAGGTATGTCAATGTCCGCTAGTTTTCTTACCATTTTCTTTCTTTCCAGTCAAGGTAAGGGTTTGAGTTATCCATGTAAACTCTTCATATTTTCTTTTCTTTTCTTTTTTAAGTTCTTTTATTATTATTTTTATTTATGTTAAATATCTCTGGATTATTCATATCTGGAAATTTGATTAGTTCTCCTAGTTTGAGCAGATGCACTCAATTTCATTTCAGGTGAAGTGCGCCCAGGTCCTTCTCGAGGCCGGAGCAACTGTGGATGCATTGGACAAGAATAAAAATACTGCACTTCATTACGCAGCTGGTTATGGAAGGAAGGAGTGCGTGGCTCTACTGCTGGATAGTGGTGCCGCTGTGTAAGTCAACAACTTATTAACGCATACCTGTCATTTACTAGCCGAATCTTTTGAAAAATATATCTTGGCTCTTAATTTTTTCCTTCCATTCCATTTATGCAGTACACTTCAGAACATGGATGGGAAGACTCCTATTGATGTTGCCAAGCTAAACAACCAACACGAGGTGCTGAAGCTACTCGAAAAGGATGCTTTCCTGTGAGTTTCGTAGGTGGGGGGGTGGCATATTTATGCTTGTGTTCTAGCATGTTTTAGGGGCTTTTCACTTGTGCCTAAGACCAATTTGCTTTGATGGCCATGAGATGTAAACTTGATGCGTTGTCTATCCGATATTTTACTCTGATTACTACGTTGCATTAATTTCAAGGTAAACATGAAGTGCCTTTCATGGAAGAATTCTATAATATCCGCATGTAAACACACCACTTATTATAAGATTCATTGCAATTATAAAATAAAGTTGAATCACATGTATTTTCATGTTTACTGGTGCGATATAGAGAAAAAAATTTATGTAAAGTACACAAACATCACCCACGATGAGAGGGTTCCAATTGATGCATTAACAAGGAATTGGTTTCTTCATTGCATGAAATGTGCCGGCAGACCCCAAGTATGTTTGCCATTAACCCAATGTTTGCCATCTCATATTATAATTTTTTTAAATTTTTATATAGAATATAATAAATAATTTATTTTTTAAAATGTTTTAAAATAAAAATATTTTTTTAATATTTTTTATTCAGCTTTAATGTTATCTCAATTTCCAAACTTCGAGAGTTGGTAGAGACGGTCAATCCAACTTTAGGAAACAGTAACCCCACCCAAGCGGCTATAAATGAATGTAAATCAATATGACTGCGAAAAAGGACAAACAAGTGCACCTCCGAAAGCTTAAAAATTAGAGGATCATATGGGACACGCATTCTTGTCTCTCGTGTTATGTGTCAATGGATTCAATTTCAACAGAAATTAAGTCAAGGTTAACGCTATTTATCATTTATTTTATTATTATCTTCTCATCATTTCATAATATAATATTAAATGATTGAAAAGTATTTATTATATTTTATTTGTAGACTTATCATTTAATATTATATTAAGAAATGTTGAGAAGATAATTATGATAAAAATAATAATAAATAGATTTTTCTTTAAGCCAAATTCTAGAAATAAAAATAATGACTTATTATTTGTTCATAAAGAAAATATGATAAGATTATTTAATTTCGATATTAAAAATAAAAAGGAAAAACAGAATTATACTTTCCACTCAATTTTTTTTTCAATCCAATTTACAGCGTAAATTATCTATCAATTTGTTTTTCCGGTTACTCTAACTAAAGAGATGCTTTGTCGGTTAAACAGAGAGAGAAAAGCGGGGGAACCATCCAGGACTGGAAGGTTGTGGAAACTGGAACCCAGTGGTCCTATCCTTTCACATTTCCCACGTGCGGGTGGAACACGTGTGTTAGAGTTCGCCTGTGCCCATCCAGAAACGAGCAGAACCCACCTCAAATATCGAATACTGATCGAGCATAATCAAATCCACTTCCTCCTGCACTTTTATTCTCCGTCACCGCTCGAGATCTCCTACCTTTTCGATGGCTCTCAACCCTCAACTGTTCCCTAATGGGATGCCCGTTCCTTTCGTCAACGAGATGTTCGTCTTGGCCAGAGACGGCGTCGAATTCGAGATCGATAAGATTCCCGGGTCCGATTCTTCTTCATCATCTTCTTTCTTCTTCTTTTTTGCATAGAATTTTAGTAATCGTTTGTTTTTACAGATGAGATGAGATGAGATCAACTGTGATGAAAATTGAAAATTGAATAAAATAAATTTTGTGAAAGTGATGAGGCCATAGTTTTTATTATTATGTTAGCCAAATGCAATAGATCACGGAAGCTCATAACACATTAAAAGTTCCGAGCGTACTGCGCCTTATCCTTCTTTACTCGACGCTTCTCGATTGTATTAGGGTTTGCTCAGGGTCTCGCTGTGTCGTACTGATTTCTTTTTGGCGGTGCTTTTGGCGTTAAGGGACGATTCTTTAACTTGGAAATGAGAATGAGTTTTATAATCGAGCATTCTGTAATGGTGCTTGGAATCTCCCTGTTCTTGAATTTCAGAGGAGCCTTGCAGTTCTGCTGCCAATTGGAAAACTTTTCTGAAAGATGTCTCATGATTTCCATTTATCGAATTCATATTATAATCAAACAAACCATATTCTGTATGCAACTACTTGCTGGGTATCTGGAGGTTGTCAAAACTTTAAACATTGTAATAAAACTCGACTGAGGTCATCCCATCTATGATGCCCTTGTTTCAGTTCTCTTTCTGTGATAAGTGTTAAGAATTTGTTGGAAGCAAAAATAACAATGAATGTTGTCTTAAGCATGGAGTCAATTTAAACTGGTTATCATTCCCCTAGTAATTGGCTTAAGGCCTTTTATTTATTTGGTATGTGACGATGTGTGATGGTATGGACCAGCTTGGTTGTAGGCATTTCTGGCGTTCATTTTGTATGGGCATGGCTGTTCTGTGGTATCTGTCCTTTAAAGGACACTCTTACGAATTTCAGGCTTTTATTCGTAGTTGCTGCTATATCCATTGCTGATGCTTGGGATCTTTTTGTTCTGGATTATATATATTTTTAAACATGGAACACCATAACCCCCTATAGGAGGGCCTTGGTAAATCTAACAACCCCATTTGCACGGAAATGCTTGAGATCATAAATTTTCTGTAGTAGATTACTGCTATTGATTGTTTCTTTTTTAACGAGCAATGATTGTTGTTAAGTTGAACTCCAACAAGAGACTCTGGATTTTTTCCATGTTTGTCATTCGTTTGGAAAACATCATTCATACTAAAACATCATTCACACGGGTGTGTGAAGTTCGTATCATTATGGACCATTCAAGCATGATACGTAATTAGAAGGTGCAATGAGTGAAGTTTTGAAATTTCATCCCCTGCAGTACAACCCAATTTTGAGAAGTCATCTTCAGGGAATGGCACTGCAATTGTCATTTTGAGCCTTGCCTAACCATGTTATTGATGCTAATTTAGTTTCACGCTGCACTTTTCTAATTTTAAATTGACGTCTAACTTATATGATCAGATCCAATGGAGGCCACTTTAAAGCAAAGGGAACAATCTACTTATCGAACATACGCATGGCCTTTGTTGCAAATAAGCCTGTTGGAAACTTTACTGCTTTTGATATGCCACTGGTATGTAGTTCCTATTGTTACTACTTGTCAGTATGTGTGTGTGTGTGTGTGTGGTTCTTATTGTTACACTTGTACTCTGTTTCAGTGTGCATTTTGTTGCTATGCCTTCTAGTTATTTTTTTTCTGTGTGGTTCTTATTGTTACACTTGTACTCTGTTTCAGTGTGCATTTTGTTGCTATGCCTTCTAGTTATTTTTTTTCCTGATTAAAGAGGTTGCCACGCAGCCAATGTGTGTGTGTGTGTGTGGTTCTTATTGTTACACTTGTACTCTGTTTCAGTGTGCATTTTGTTGCTATGCCTTCTAGTTATTTTTTTTCCTGATTAAAGAGGTTGCCACGCAGCCAATGTGTGTGTGTGTGTGTGTGTGTGTGTGTGTGTGTGTGTGGTTCTTATTGTTACACTTGTACTCTGTTTCAGTGTGCATTTTGTTGCTATGCCTTCTAGTTATTTTTTTTCCTGATTAAAGAGGTTGCCACGCAGCCAATGTGTGTGTGTGTGTGTGTGTGTGTGTGTGTGTGTGTGTGGTTCTTATTGTTACACTTGTACTCTGTTTCAGTGTGCATTTTGTTGCTATGCCTTCTAGTTATTTTTTTTCCTGATTAAAGAGGTTGCCACGCAGCCAATGACCTCTGAGTTTGGCTTTTTTGGCATTGTCAAATTTGGTGGTTGGTTTTGCTTCAAGCTACATCTTTTATCCTTTCTTTAATAATTACATTTTCAACTCGGGTAAAAAATAAAGAATAATAAAGGATGACCACTGTAGCTGCCTTGGAATGAAAAGATGCATGGCATATGGATGAGGTAGCGGCTGAATAGTTGTTCATATGCTTAGTAATAGTCAACTCTACCAAGTATTGCATCCCTGTTCCCTGACTATTGATTTGGTTAACTTCAATCCCTCAGTTGTGCCAGTAGTAATTCTAATGCCATCATAGGTAAGATTTTATATAGATCAGGAGTAAGCATTGATGGAGATACTTGGGACCATTGTATTAGGAAAGGGTTAGTGGGAGGTAGATAGGTGGTATTCATCGTCCTGCAAATATTGCTAAGTTTTTGTTTCAAGCCTTCTAAAGGAACGTCCTTGCTTGTGCGGCTGGGCATGTAATTTGATGTTTTGGGCTGTTTTCGAGTACAACCATGTATCGATATCTCAATTATAGATGTTTTCATTTTGCAGCTTTTCGTTCATGGTGAAAAATTCAATCAACCAATATTTTTCTGCAACAATATTTCTGGTCATGTGGAGCCTGTAAGTAGTAAGCAAGAGGTCTACAATTGTTGGATGTGATCCCTTAACTATTTCCAGAAATCCTCATCATCTATTTAACTTATTCCAGGTAGTTCCAGAAAACCAGCACAGGGCACTATATTCCACTCACTCGTTCAAGATTTTGTTCAAGGAAGGGGGCTGTGGGACCTTCGTTCCACTTTTTTTCAACTTGATAGCCTCGGTGAGACAATATAATCAACAATCTACTTCAGCCCCCGAGCCTCGCGTGGATCCTCTGCAAGCAGCACAAACTCCTGTTGATGAAATGATGAGACATGCGTACGTGACAATTTTTCTCTTGGAATTTTGTAGTCAAGTTAAACATATAAAAGGATCATTGACCTAATATCTATTGGTGGTTTGCAGATACGTTGATCCTAATGATCCAACAAGAATCTTTCTACAGCAGCCTACATCTGAGTCTCAACTCAGGAGACGCACGTACCAGAACCACCCTGCCGAGCACTCTATATAATGTCAATCTTATGTATAGCATATGACTACTCGTTTGATTGAAGAAACGCAGTAAATAACACCAAGTTTGATGTGTGAATAAACCGCATAGAACCCACTTATTTTGTGCTTTTTCTAAATAGCAGTAACTTCAATTCCAAATTTTTAGAGCTTGGCAATGGCATTTACTAATTATGTAGCTTTATGTCAATCGAATTATGGAACCTGCTTTGGTTTGTTTGGAAAGATAAAAGTAATTCCATGGTGATACATCCTTAAAATAAGGCATGGCGCAACTGAATATGCAATGGGTGGCGGCCAAAATAACAAGATCTAGGCTTCTTTTCAAGTAGCCATCCGATGCCATGATGCATATTGATTCAAGGGAATTAAGCTATAGCTTATGCTATGTACAGACAAATACGGCATGCCCAATTGCGTTGACCCTTATATATTGTGAACCTCTTCGTCATAATCTGACGACCAGTGTGTCGGGAATTAGTGGGGAAGGCGGAGGCGATGCATGCTTCTCCTCAGCCACAACTGGTAAACAGTCATATAGAAGGAATCAAAACCCCTTGGCGTTTCATGCCACAAAAAATGCCTTCGAACTCGGCGCAGGTTATGGAACATGTTCAGGTACATTCGTCTCGGTATTGAAAGGAGTATCTGTTTGGTCAAGGATATCTCTCCATGGTTGATTATAACCGAAAACTTGGTCCAGTCCAAAACGTTAGCAAATGGAAGCTCGTAGTGGTTGGAAATAATGACAGGAACGCATCCATAGTGTATAGCATCACTTACCCTAGCAGTGTTCACCTCGTAGCCTTTGACATGGAGGCAATACTTGCTCCTCCTAAACCCTTCTTCGTAAGGGTAAGGTGGATTCCCAGAGAAAACATCCATGTCAGAATCATTCTCCCATAAAGTTATCAGCTCTTGGCGAATGCGAGAGTTTTGGATACGTCCAGAAAAGTACACAAGTTTATGTCTGCATATGTCAACAAAATAGATGCAATTACCCATCAAGCAGGTAAAATCACCTTACAAAATTTGGGAAGAATCTACAACGTGATATTTGCGTATGCTTAAGCCGGATTGGAACTTTCGTGTGTTGGTTTTCATCAATTTTTTATTTTTTATTTTTTTTAGAAGAAAGGAGAAATTCTTTACTGTAACAGGACACGTGTAAATTCAACAGCAAAAGAGTACCTGGCATCCGGGGGAGTGAGAGCTTCTTCGTGAAGGCGAGGCCATACCTGCGGAAAGCCCACATCTTTGTGGGTGATGTAGTATCTCTGGAAGTAGCTGGATGAGCAAGTGACCTGGATGGCATTGTTAAGCAAATCACGAAGCCCAGAAGCGACCTCTCTACCAACCGAATGACAGTATACGTAGAAGTGGTCCGCGCCGGCAGAAGCATTCCAGAATGGGAACTGGCGCCGACTCTTTGTGATATATCGGGTGACAAATTCTGAGATGGATGCCTCGGAGTGGACACGAGGATCGTTCCGCAGGAGATTGATGGAAAAGGGCAAGAAAAAGAGATGGGCCTCTTCTGGATGGGGCGTAGTGATGGAACTCCCAAGTAGTGCCAACTTAAACATGTGTTCGCTGAAGTAATTTCCTAGTCTAGGATGGAATGGGTCTGGGTGGGGAAGGAAAATGGGAGCGAACTGAGAAGACTCTGAATGGGACTGGTTCGCGAAAGCATCGGGATAAACATAAACCTTAAAATTTCGCATCATTTCCTGAAAATCTAGAGCAAAGTGTTGCCAGTCGTGGTAAGGACCCGATTCTACGTCTACCTTCTCGACAATCGTCTTTTTCATCGTCGTAGTTCGTGGGGGTGGTGCTGCATCCTCACTGCTAAAAAAAGACGGGAATTGAGATGGGGATGGAGCCGCTGACTTTCCCTTAACAAGGAATTTTCCTCTGCTTTCCGAAGAATCGGTATCAAACTTGAGGGAATTAATGCGGGCAGAGCCGCGGAGTAAGGAGGAAACAGCGAGCACAAAGACCATGAGCAGCAGCACTGCAAGGAGCAGGAGGCGTACATGGCAAGCGCGCGGGCGAGCGCAGTGCTGCTCGGCCATCCTCACTTCTTGTCCTCGAGAGACGAGCACATCGAGAACTGAGGAGACAGCTACATTCCTCTTCTATAGGCCAAGAGGTAACAACTACAACGCCTGCTGCCCTACGACATAAATAATGGTAGGTATAAATCACATATATAAATTTTGCATAAATTTTTTATAAAAATGTAAATTTTATAAATAAAAAAATTAATTTTTTATAAACATGTGCGATATTTATGAATTTAAAACTTATATATATTATTATTCTTAATTTACCTTTACTACAAAAATATCATCTTAATAATAATTTAAATTATATAAAATATATATATTTAGTACTTAATCGTAAATAGATGGTGATACAGCTGCTATTATATCATTTTTCTATATTTAATGCACGCGTGGACTTGTAATAATGATTGAGAGATCTGAGTTTTATTTTTTTAAATAATTTATATTGTGTCCTCCATAGCAATTAAAAATAATTTTGCAAAATAATTTTAATTTTTCTTAATTTAATGATAGACAAGTAAAATAAATTTAAATAGTGTTGTATATATATAAATAGCCAAGAAATTCATTTTATATATATTTATTTTCCGCTGAAATCATAAAAAAAAACTATTTAATATTAAATTCACTCAATAAGTGCGTTAAACTTACGTACTTTACTATACACATCGTATGTACTTCTAAGTTAACTAACAATAAACCATACGTCTACTCAAAGGAAAAAAAAAAAAAAAGCAACCATACGTTACGTCAACACAGCCACACATACGAACATAAATATTAAGTATTTGCTAAAAAAATAAAAAAAAAAAAAAAAAGGACGGTCAGAGAGGCAGAAGGAAAGTTGCATAGGCATTCGTTGAAGCAGCGAGACTGTTAAAAGATAGAGAGTTGAGTAGCTCTGGGATTCCGACGATGGCCACTTGGCTGAGGGCACCACCACATCCTGGTCCTCCACTATTCGATTACGAGATTAATAGGCTAATTTTTCAGTCTCGAAAAAGTCGAATCCTCTGCTTCTCCGATAACCATCGTCGGCGAATTCTCTCTGTGGATAATTTTAGGAATCTTCGCGGCCGTAGCAGAATCTATTGCAACAACTCTGATGATTCCATAAACAAACAACAATCGCAATCAACTGGAATTCAACTTTACTCGGAGATTGAGAGGTTATACTAGCTCTGCTCCCCTCCCGGCTATTAATGATTATCCGTATCTACTTTTCTCCCTTTATTTTCTCCTGTGCACTTGATCATCCGTATCTACTTTCTATCAATGATGTTCGTTGTTAGTTGGTGCGTATGTACACATTTGTTTCATGTCAGAAGTGCTAAACCGGAAATAATCGTCTTTCTTTTATGTATATGCAGATTACTTACAGAAACTGCAAAGCAAGCGCAGGGTCCTTGGGGTGGGTCGGGAGAATGGACGGAAGTTGAGGTGTTTTCTTAGTTTTTGCACAGTGTCATATGGATTTTAGTTTCATTCATTTTTAGCAAATGGTCAACGGATTTTGATGTTAGCATTAGTAACATAGATGGAAAGTTTTTGCATCTACACTTGAAGTTCCCTTAGACTACCTGATAAAAGGTTTTGGTGGCTGGGGTCGTGTATTTGAGTTTACTCCTGGGCGATAGGTCTAAGATGCCCTGCCTTGATGAGGTTCCACATTATCAAAGAACAAAAACCTTCAGTTATGCACCATTGATTAGAACAGTTGTTGTGTTATAACTATATGCTTGTTTATTTCTTAGAGCTAAGCCAAATAAATCTATGTTGACTGTGAACATAATTTCTGTTGCAATATTGGATGGAAAACTGTCTGTTGGAATGTTTGAATTGTATTGCGACTCTATTATCTGTTTAATCTGGAAGATTTTATCAATACTATGCAATCAAGAATTTATAACATGCTGTTTTCAATTTTTATAAAAAATTTATAAAAATATTTTATCAATACTATGCAATCAATATTTTCAATTCCAGTATCGTGCTATGATTAGTTCAAAAGTAGGTAGCATGTCGGGGAAGGAGGAGAAGATGAGAACTTTGCCAAGTGGTTCTTAGTATTTGTTCTTTGTCTCGAAAAGAGTCGAGGCATGTAAAAGCCCCCCTTAGTTACCAGTACAAACTCTTTTACTGGTACAAACTCTTGACCAGTAGTGCAGCATATGTTTAATACCAGCTTGTATAAACAGCTTAAATTTTTTTCCTCCCCTCTTATACTCTTTTGGAAATGTATAATCGGTTGCGTTATTTTCCCTTGTTGTGTCATCTCAGGGAGCGTGGGTTCTCAAACCAAGCAACTCAAAACCCAAGGCAGTCGTACATTTTGTTGGTGGCATATTTGTTGGAGCTGCTCCTCAGCTTACCTATCGTTTATTCCTTGAGCGCCTTTCAGAAAAGTGAGTCACGGTAGTCACAATATTAAATTTAAAAAAAAAATCATTGGTAGTAATGTGCTTCAATAGAATTTGTGGTGCTGCCACATGTACATATCTTTTGGGTTCTTTTAATATTCTTTATTTCATGATAAATCCTATAATTTCCAGTATTTCACAGATAAGAGGTAAACATTGGCTCCCAACTTTTAAAGACAACTCATATTGTGGCTCTCTCAAATTGAAGTTGGACTTTGGCCTTTTGATGTTTTATTCTACAGATGAACTGTTTCTTAATCTCTAGGCTTTCCCCTAGAAGAATGCTAAAACCTCTTTTTGTGATGTAGGGGTGTATTGGTGATTGCAACTCCATATGCTAGTGGATTTGATCACTTTTTTATTGCAGATGAGGTCCAGTTCAAATTTGATAGATGCTATCGGTTTATGCAAGAAACAGTGAGTGTTAACAGTGATTTACAGAACTGTTTTTTTCTTTAAATATGTATAAAAAGAACTAATGCAACTAAAAAAATGAAAGAAAATTCTAAAAATGCTTAACTATGCAGATGCAAGATCTTCCTACTTTTGGCATTGGACATTCTTTGGGATCTGTCATCCACCTTTTGATTGGTATTACAAAAACTTCCTCTTTGCTCCTAGGTGTGCACATGATTTGGTCGCAGCAATTCATTAGATTGGTAACTTAATTCTTGAGCAGGATCACGATATGCTGTTCAAAGAAGTGGCAATATATTAATGGCATTCAATAACAAGGTATTTGACCTCTGAATTCTCAAGCACGCATGTCTAAGAAGAGAAAAAAGTTAGATGATTAGTGGAAAACTTCTTTCTTTGAATCCAACCAAAAGGTTCACTCCTAACAAGTAGTGTAATTTGTTGACAAAATTTAAGGTTCAACATATGAATACGTTTAGACGAGATAGGTTGATGCATTTTCTTGACTTTTCTTTCCTGCATAGAAAGGTTTGGACATGGTTAAGACTGGATTCTTTCCCGTGTTTCTTTTTTCATCTTCAATTCTCTTCCTTTTGCAGCAAACCATTTGAACTCTACATATCATTCCATTTCTAGTCTGCCTTTTACCATAAATATAGGTCTTTTGAAACTTATGAAAGTTTCTCTGTTGATATCACAGGAGGCAAGCTTAGCTATCCCTTTGTTCTCACCTGTTATTGTCCCAATGGCCCAAAGCTTCGGACCACTTCTATCACAAATTGCATCATCACCGACGGTTCGCCTTGGGGTGAGTATTTAAGTCCTAAGTTCTAACATCATTTGGTAATTTAAATGAAGTATTGTTTTCAAAGCTTGCTTCTTACAGTTCACATTTCAAGTCTATAAATCATCATTATCTCTCCAAATATTGCTAATACAACATATCATAATTATTAAATGTAAGGATAACTTGAACTCTTCATTTCCAGATATATATTCACATGAAGGAAAATTTAAATATGGTTAGATTCTTAAGACAATTTCTTTTCTGATCTGACTGCATTCAATTTCAGGTTAAGGTGTGTCTCTCACCTGTCTCTCTCTTTTCAAGCTTCATTCCTATTGCTCTTTGCATTCATCCCAATGTTTTTGCACTTTATACAATTGGTAGCCTAACTCTCCAAGCTGAACTGCATAGCTTCTCTTAGATAACTCATCCTTGCATTCCACCTACCGCTCAAATCTACAGGTTTTTTGTTAATATAAGTTTCAAAATGTTTTGAAAATTTTCTTATAACTAAACTCTGAGATTCTTATCAACCATTGGTTTCATGTGGAGTGGGGCATGAATGGGAGATATGTTTGTCCATTGTTGTAATGATTTTTTCCACTTAATTTATCAATGCATTCTCTTTGTGAATATATATTGGCTTTCCCACGTTGTGAGAGTATGTGTCTCAGTGTTTGTCTGCGTCTGCGTCTGCGATAAGGACCTATGCATGTATCTCATAAGAAGCATCTTGTTTTCCATGTTTCATTGTTTTCCATGTGAGAAAGGTGCATGGTGATTTGTGAAAGCACTTATTTCATTGTTTGGCTTTACTGATTCCAAGAAAGAGGAGTGATCTCTTTGCCATGAAATACTTGCAGGCGGAGATGACTTTTAAGCAACTAGGAAACCTTAGCCCTCCCATTATGAAGCAAGTTCTTCCTTTAGTTGAGCAACTCCCTCCCTTGTACATGGACTTGGTCAAGGGAAGAGAGGATTTTATTCCAAAACCAGAAGAAACACGGCGACTGGTATGTTACACGTTAAAGTATTAACACATTTTGGTTCGATTTAGATTATGTTTGGGAGGTGAGATGAAAATTTTGTGTTTTGTTTTAAAGTTTAAAATATTATTTTTTAGTTTGAAGATTTGAAAAAGTTAAATTAGAATTTGAAAAAGTTGTATTGGGATTTGAAAAAGTTAAATTGTTTATTATATTTTATATAGGAATTTTAAAAAGTTGTAATGATGAGATGAGATGAGATGAAAATTTTGAATAAGATAAAACATCCAAGCATAACCTTAGTTTCGTAAGCAAGGATTTCTTCATGTTTCCATCATTTTTTAACATAATTTTTTGCCATTGGTTGACGTCAATTGTTCTGTCGAAGAGTACTTGCTTGCAATCATTGTCCACGTGAAGCTCTTATCATTCTTCAAGAAGTGCTTATTTTTTCTGTATTAAATGGGTGGTACAAAATTGGCGTGGGAAACATGACAGCTGTCAGTGCTCTAAATGGGTAACATGTTAAATGATATGGTTTGGTATTGTGGTAGCAACGGTTTTATGGATATATCATGTGTCCCATCGGTGGGCTGGTTTATTTGGGGAAAACATGTGATGGCATGTTGCTATTTGCAGGCCATCTGGGCCTCGTTTGTTGGGAAGGGTTCTTGAAACATTGAATATATTTCTAGCTTGAACATGACAAATTATAAATTTGCAACTCTGTTCTGCACTGCAGCACTTTTTTTCTCGGAAACTTCTTTCTACGTTTGTTACTCTCATAAACTAATGTTTCGTGTTTCTTCAGATAAAGTCATACTATGGCATTTCCAGGAATCTCCTCATAAAGTTCAAGGATGATACAATTGATGAAACCGCGGTGCTAGCACAGGTACTTAGTTCAGAATCAGCCATTAGTTCAATGCTGGACATGTCCATGCGCTTGTTGCCCGGAGATCACGGGCTTCCTTTGCAACAGGTACTTTTTACCAAATCTTTCCTCGGACTCGCACGGTTCTGAACTATAGACACTCGAGAATAGCAGTTACCATGCATTTTCAGATATCCCTAATTGCGGCTTTGGGTTTAATCCAACAGTCAGGCAAAGGAGACATAATTTAAACTCTTGACTCGATTTTTCAGGCGCTCCCAGAGGTTCCACCAGCAATGGCTGATGCAGTTAACCGGGGAGGCGAGCTTCTGGCAAATCTGACTGTGGGTACACCATGGGAGTCAGTAGCCAAAGAAGTAGGTGACACATTTGGTGTAGACTCGAAGATCCTTCGTACAGAAATATCAAAGGACGTAGACCAGCTTGTAGATGTGATCACATCTTGGATGGCTTCCAATGCGGGTCCAAAACTTTTGAGGCCTTGAATTTGATGACTTTGAAACCCCAAACAAAAAATGCAAAGAAAGAAATATACCGATTCCGAGGAATGAGTGTGTATAATATAGCTACTGTCTTTGCTCATTTTCTCGCGTTCATTTTATGTCGCACAAGGAATGTCCAAAGTTTGTCCAATGTAGATGTAAACATGGATTCGAAAACTCAGAATTCAATGTACATGTTTGCTAGGCTGTGACAGAAATAAGTGTTTGTAAACAAGGAATAGAAAGTCTCCCTGCTACAATTGCTTCATCGTCAGTTGATCTCAGAAGCAATTAGAAAGGAATCTTACAGAACGCGTCAGTCTCACGAAAGAAACAAATATTTTAAAATGCATATTAGTCTATAAAAACCGTCTTATTTATAAGCAATTCAAACCGAATAATCTGCAAATTCTAGATGACCACTTCATATCTATTAAATATATTTACACCAACTGGTAGTGCAGAATGTATCATCCAACTCTAACAAGTTGAGACAAAAACTTCACACATACTTGGAAGATAAAGCTCCTTGCTATCTGTAGCATATCTATTCTTCATGATAGAGATACAAGCCAAGGCCAAACCGAGCACATGCTCTACAGAAAGCTATTTCCTCTGCTGCAGCAACTGGATCCAAAATGTGGCCATCACCGGGTGATACAGTTCCGGTCGACTCACGGTGAGCCTGCATCAGTATATGTCAGATAAACAATATTAGTTAGAGATATGATAAATATTGAGTTTTTTGTCTCTGCCATTGGACTATATGGTATGGGGCGCTACTCAACCTAAAAGCATATATATAAGAGTTTAATCAATGCAAAATTTTAGGCAACACCCAAACTGCACAATGAAAAGAAGACAACAGACAAACACTTTTCTTCTTTAATTAAGCGTTCCCCCTATCATCCTCATAGCTATGAAACAATGAACTCGCAGAGAAGCACCATCGGACAGTACACTGACTTAATTCCACTTAAAGAGTACTACTTAAAACCAAGAGTTCTGAGAAAACGTTTGTGCAGGATGTCATTACGCATCCTAGTTTGCCATTAAAATAAATCCCTAGTTTGCCATCAACTTTCCAATGGCCCCAAATATAAAACCTAAAAGAATCGTAATCAGTAATAGATATGGCTTCAATGCAATGGCTAGCATCTCGATGAAGTAACCATCGTTCCTCTTTACTCATTGCAATTCCCAGTTAGAAACTCGAATAAATATCTGTGGTGTTGCAGGCACCCTATATATATATATCTATATTTTTGAGGACCTATATTAAATCCATAAAACAGGACTGCTGCGTAGTTGTCATATAAAATGATCAAAGCCTTCAAAATAGTCCTACTTAAATCTTAATAAATATAGACAAATATCCTGCCACACCCCCGAAAACAAATATCTGCAGATCCAAAAACAAAAATCCTGAAATTAACTGGGGAACCTAATCTTGTAGAAACAAAATAAAGTGGAGGGGGTTCAAAATACTTTAAAAATAGAAGAAATTCAACTAAAAAAGGGTGACAGACAAAATACAATGTATTGGTGTAATAAACATAAACGGGGGCCATGTCTACCAATGAAAGAGGCTCTAATATCAGCATTCATTAATCTTCAAATAAATTAGCATAGTAATATCTTAAAAAATTAATCTTGTTTGTTTGACTGGAGACTAGATAGAGTTATTATGGTCATTAGTCTTCTCTTGTATACTTCCATTGACGCCACTGTAGCAAGGTTGCTTCCCCCTTTGTCCACAATTTTCTTTTTCCATTAATGTTTCTTAATTATAGTAAACTATGATTTATTTCCTTTCACCCACCTAGAAAGTAAAACAAGTATCGTTTTTTTATACTGCTAAAATCATCTCTTCATCCTCGCAACCTTTTTTTTTTTTTATAAGTAAATGATATTATTAATAAGGATAGGCATAGCCCAAGTATACAAGATGATATACAAGAGATAAGACCTATCTAGGTCGAGGTAGAGGAAACAAGAAAATCATGAAAATTCAGGCCATTAAAATCTAAAGCTATGGCCCATAGAAATAAAGTACGGAAAAATAACGCTCGAAGTTTCTCATGTGACCGCTCCTTGTTTTCGAAAGTCCGATCATTATGTTCTTGCCAAATGCACCACATTAATTTGTGGAGCACCTCATGGGCAAGTCCAACTAGCCAATAGATCTACCACTGTTGCAGGCATTACAATCGAAAACTCCACAAGACTAAACACTTCAGTCCACAAGGCTCTAGTTGTCTCACAATGTAACAAGAGATGTTCTACTGTCTCGCTAGATTGCTTACACATACAACACCAGTCTAGGATGACGACCTTGCGCATCCTTAGGTACTCGGTAGTCAAAATCTTTCCCAAGGTTGCTGTCCAAGTAAAGAAGGCCGCTTTAGGAGGCGCCTTATTCCTCCAAATTCTCCTTCATGGAAACTGAATGTTTGGTGAAAGAGTAAGGGAATTGTAGAAAGAGTGAACCGAGAAAGCACCCTTACCCGCCAATGTCCACCATAACCTATCAGCATGTTGTCCATTCGGCACAACAGAATATAATAGGCTAAAGAAAGCCTCAAAGCTATCTACTTTCCAATCTTGCGCCGCTCTACTCAATGTGACATTCCACTAGACTTGGTCCCCTGATCGAAGCATGAGGTCCGCTACTGAGGCTTCTTGATCACGTGCCACTCAGAATTCGTCTCTGCACCATTTCATTTTATCCGAGAACCCTCACCCAATATTAATTTGGAATGGTGGTTAAACACCCCCCACCCATGCCTATTGTGCTTCCAAACCCCCACTCCATTAGCCCCACTTACCTCTTCGGTACACCAACCAACCCACAAGCTTCCATATTTGCAATCAACCACCAATTTCCATAGGGCTTCTAGCTCCGTGCTATACATCCATAACCACTTCCCTAGTAGGGCCCGATTGAATGTTTTCAAATTTTTTATACCCCACCCACCTGATGAGATTGGCCTACACACCTTATCCCAACTGACTAGGCGGTATTTGAATTCGTCCCCCAACCCACTCCATAAAAAGTCACAATATCAATATTTTGAATACCGTACCAGTCAAGGCACTGAAATGAAATATTTTTATACCGGTACCTTTTCGTATACCATTTCGGAATAGTTGATATATAAATAAATTATATATATAAATTATATTCTAAAATAATATTCTATATATGAATAAATTATTATAAATACATAAGAGTTAACCGACCACCCTTTGACAGGTACAATCTCTTAATAAGAGTTATCCCGAAACAAATAAGGGTACTCTTAATACATAAGGGTACTCTTAATAAGAGTTAACCGACCACCCTTTGACAGGTACAATCTCTTCCACTCTGCCAGTTTCCTTCATATCTTCTCGATGACTGTATCCCAAATGGATGAAGCCTGAGAAACAGCTCCCAAAGGTAATCCCAAATAAGTCATGGGGAGAGAGGCTACCTTACACCCAAGTATGCTAGCTAGCTGCCGAGTATTGCTGACATTCCCTACTGGCACTAACTCTGACTTATCGAAGTTCACTTTCAAGCCTGACGCTGCTTCGACGCATAGTAGAAGTGCCTTCACTGCCTTCAACTGGTTTGATCTACCTCATAGAATAACAGTGTATCACCTGCATAAAATAAGTGAGACAAAGAAATAATGCCCCGATTGGGACCACCAACCAAGAAACCAACCACAAACCCATTTGTGACCACCACCGAAATCATCCTATTGAGGGCCTCCATGATAATCACAAACAAAAGTGGGGAGAGCGGGTCACCTTGCCTTAAGCCACAAGAACTACTGAAAAAACCAATGGGGTTGCCATTAATCAAAACTGAGAACTTTGCTATTACGATGCACCAGTTTATCCACATCTCTCCAGCAAATAAAGAAGGAACTCCTAGTTTATGTGATCGTATGTCTTCTCCATGTCTAATTTGCAAATAATCCCCGTGGAACCAGATTTTAATCTGCCATCTAGGCCTTCATTCGCTATAAGGACTGAATCAAGGATTTGGAGATCCCGAACAAACGCATTTTGCGGCTTCGTTATTATCTTCCCCGACACCTCCCCTAATCTGTTCGCAAGCACCTTGGAAATAATTTTGTATACCCCCCATTAACGAGGCTAATGGGCCTAAAATCCTTAACCTCTGATGCTCCAATCTTCTTCGGGATCAGCGCAATAAAAGTAGCATTTAAGTTTTTCTCAAGCTTCCCAACCAAGAACAATTCCTGGAACACATTCATGATGTCCACTCTTACTACATCCCAGCATGTCTGGAAAAAGCCCAAGGAGAAGCCATATGGCCCTGGTGCTTTGTCTTTAGTCATGCGTCTTACTAAATCACATACCTCCGCTTCCTCAAACGGACACTCCAACCATGAAGCAGTATGTGTCTCAATAGAGTCAAAACCAAGACCATCAAGCTTTGGCCTCCACCCCTCTCGTTCTGTCAACAACACATCAAAGAAATCCACCACATGATCCCAGATCACTAAAGCCTCCCTCCACTCAATACCATTGATGTTCAGCATTTCAATAGTATTATTTCTTCTAAGAGAGTTAGCCGCTCTATGAAAAAAACTTTGTGCTCCGATCCCCCTCTTTCAACCACAATGCTCTCGACTTCTGACACCATGAAATCTCCTAAAGAGATAATACTCTCTCCAACTCAAAGGCCAACTCAGTCTTTAGCTCGACTTCTTCAGGAAAGAGGGCTCTATCCTCAAGTACTCTCTCAAACTGTTGAAGCTCATCCACCAAGGTTTTCTTTTGCTCCACTATGTCTCCAAAGGATAGAGAATTCCAAAAGTTTAAGGTCATGCTTCAAAGCTTTCAATTTGACAGCTAGAATGTAGGAGGGGTTACCTTCAAATTGATATGATGACCACCATTGCCTAACCCTTTCCACAAAACCTTCACTTTTAAGCCACATATTTTCGAACTTAAAGTAGCGACAACCACTGAGGATTCCACCACACAATCCAATAAGATGGGAAAATGATCTGAGCATAGGCGAGGTAACCTCTTTTGACACACCTCAAGAAAATGCGCTTCCCACTCTGGGGATATTAAAAATCTATCCAGCCGGGACCATTTTTTATTATTAGACCAAGTAAAAGAACCTCCTATGAGAGGGATATCCAACAAGTTTAAGTCAAAAATACAATCTGAAAAATCTGTCATTGTTGGGCGTATCCTGCTATCTCCAGATCTTTCACTAGGGAATCTAATGATGTTAAAATCTCCACCTATGCACCAGGGGAGATTCCACTAGCTATATAACCCAGCAAGTTCCTTGCATAAAAGTCTTCAATCATTGTCTACATTCGGCCCGTATAAACCTACAAATGCCCACAAAAAGTTATCTTCAACACTCTTAAAGGAACAAGCCACTGAATACTCCCCCACAAAATCCTCCATTTTCTCCACATCTTTTATCCCACATCACTAAAATACCACCCGAAGCCCCATTTGAAGCAAGGTAAACCCAATCTGCGTCAGTGCAACTCCAAATGCTTCGCACTATTCTCCTAGAAACCAATTTCAACTTGGTTTCTTGTAAACATACAATGTCCGCCCTCCATTCCTGAAGCAAATTTTTTATACGAAGTCGCTTATTTGCGTCATTCAACCCTCGGACATTCCAAGTCACAATTTTCAACTTCATAAAGGCAATGCCAACCCTTCCAGGACATTTGTCTCTTCATCCTCGCAACCTAGAAACACTTCCATATTATTTTTATCACTTCTTTCAGAAGGGCACTACTATAGGGCCATAAGAGCTGAAGACATTATAGCTGTTCATACATAACTTCCTCCTGTGAAAGGGCTCTTCCCACCAAGAATGCTAATGTCCAAGTACTAAGTATTTTAGCCAACTCCTGAATTAAATATTTAGGGCATCCAACAGGCAAGAAAATTTGGGAAAAGAAGTAGAGGGATTCCTAAAATTGTTTATACAGGATCCTCTAAAATTAAATCATATCCTAAGTTTTCCTTTAGAATCCTCTGAAACCACAACATCTTCAAAACTAATTTCCTCTAAAATCTAATGTCAACACAATTTCCATTTCCTCATTTCCAATGGCAACTGACTTTCACAACTTCAACTCATTCTTCCCAACCAACAAATTGATTTAAGATGTGAATTTTGAAGTAAAAATTTGGGGGATGGTGTCTTTCTTTTTGTATACATCATGCTGTTTCGGAGGAACTAGACACATTGACCTGACCCATTCCATTTTTCATTCTGGGAGACGGAGATTCAAATCGTGTGATCTAGTAAAAAAATCATTATGAATTTAAGGATGACATCTAAATTACATATTTTAAAGCCCAAACAAAACAAAACCCTCTATAAAGGATTCTAACAGAATATGGGGCGACTAGATGCTGGTCTAGAGAATATTCTAACCATA
>QEOT01000876.1:96330-140664 GCA_003123785.1 Pterocarya stenoptera | reverse complement strand
CTCAGATCAAGACTTCCTCTATAATCAGTCATTTTTTTGAGCTCTCTCTCTCTCTCTGTATCTCCTAGTCCTATCCATTAAACATATAGATTCACATGTCAGTCTACAAAGAACCCCACAACCAAAAAAAAGGCGCAAACGACTGTTATCCAGCAAGGCATGCATTATGAGCATAGTAGCCAGATTCCTAGTCCAGCATATGTTGGTGCAGGACGAATGTATCATTATGTTGGAACCTGTGTTTCCTGTCAGTTACAAAGTTTTCAAGTTAAATGAAATTTCAACAAATCACATAAACCAAGCAAGTGCTAGTTAATACCTTTCCCAGCTTTGAATGGAAAATCTGCTCCACTTCACTCCGGAGGCTCTCCACGTCCATTGCATAATCCTTGACATCTTCCTCTGCCATTAACTTTTGAAGTTGCAGACTCATTCTCTCTAATGCACCACCTAAACCACAAAAGTCCTTGAAAACTAGTGGTTCAGCCGCCCGGAGTTGCAGAAGATTCTTAATTGCAACAAGTGCCTGCAATACATCTCAAATACCGCACAAATTAGATTAGAACAAAACTGCAGAATTTCCAGCAAATAAACTGAACTCAATTTCAAGATTCTACATTTGACTATTTCTAAGAGTTAGTAGTGCATGTATCATTTTGTATGAAAAACAAATACGGTGTCTAATAAGATTAATGGTCAACCACCTTCTCCTGTAGATCAAGATCATCTGATGCCATTAGGTCAACTACAGTCTTCAAGAAAATTTGATTGCTGAAAAACGGAAGCTCAGCGTTATCCCCATTTTCTAACTGACACTCTGTCAGATCACCCACAAGAAACACAGCTTTCCTGCGCAGTCTGATATCAATGCTTGAATTGCTCAGAATGTCCTAAGAAATAGCAACTGTCAGTTGCAATACTCAGCGCTATATGAATAATCTCAAATCTTTTTTCTCATTATAATGTAGGTCACCTGAAGCGTCATATATCCAGCTTCTGCATAGAACAATTCCTGACCAGCTGGATTGTTTCGGATCAGTGCTGAAACAGCATATAATGCTTTGATGGATTCTTCTGTCGAACTAGATTTTACCATCTTCATTAGCTTTGCCAGTGCCCCAAGTTCCAGGACCTAAGAGACTTGCAGACTTTTAAATTAGATTTCTTTCAAGCACCTCTCACTTAATTTCATGAAAGCACAGATTTCACAAAACGGGTAGAGAATATGAAACATGAACCTTTGTGCAACTCAATAGGTTCAGAAAACAAATATTTCATACCTGCTTCTGAACAACCCCATTATTCTGACTGGCTTTCCCAATAATCCATGCAGCAAGTCTCCTAATATCTGGGTCACTGTGATTAAGCTCTTGTATAACCACATCAAGGCCCCCAAGTTTCTTCAAATCTGACAAACACAAGTTTAAATATGTCAGCAACTAATTTGCAGGAAAAAAGATAAAAGAACAAAACACCTCAAGGTTCATAAGATTTCAAAATTTCAGAAAAAGTAACAACACGCCAACAATTAAACTGCAATGGTTTATCAACGAACAAGATATACACAAATAACTTGGGGCATATATTTAGAAAAAGGAGGAGGTATGAAATGTCAATATCAACGAGCAAGATATACACAAATAACTTGGGGCATGCATTTAGAAAAAGGAGGAGGTATGGAATGTCAAAAGCTGCCTTGCCGGTTCGTCAATTCTTTTTTTTAATGTGTCAGTCCGATAAATATTATGAACATGATATGATATGAAATTAGCTAATTAATGCTGCGGCTGGAATAATCATTTTAGAATGCTCCCACTTAGTTCATATGGTGCTAGCAAGAACAACTGTGAATACCTATCCCCCTATGACAAGAAACACAAACAATCTAACTATCTGAAAGAACCCTGTTCTGCAAAAGAAGGGATTTGCTTGACAAGCCACCCAACTCATTTGCATCTGACAATGCCGTTAATCTGGCAAGCCACCCAACTCTTTTGCATCTGATAATGCTATTGTCTGACATACCCACTTGAGGGTCTGCATGACTTTCAAACCGCAGCCACATTGCCAGATTTCAAAGTCTTATCTATTGTGAAGTAAAACTTGCACATCTTTAAGCAAAACTCAGATCTATGAGATCAAGTAAAATATTCACATTCACCATTTGCATTATCTATTGGCTCGACAAGTATTAGAAGCTCCTTTAGAGCACGTTCACGATCTTCCAAAGACAAAGAGGAATTATTTAAGTCATCTATCGCAATTTGCATCAACTGCGCATCCGACGGCATTCTTAACTTCTCCATCAGGTCCTGTTTAAGCATAATAGAATTTTTTCGTAAGTAATTTAAGTACAACAGATACATCATATATCTCCAGCAAACACACTGAACAGGTGCATGTGACATAATACATAAGCACAAAAACACTTGCTAGAGTCTACCCCATATATGACATATTACATGCATTAGATGAAGATTCAATTCATTTGATTCATCCATACTAATCTTGTAGGGACCGATATCACATACTGTGTTTACTTCATAACCTAAGGTATAATCTTACAGTGACAAATTAGAAAACTTGCACTCTCACCAAAAAATAAAGAACTAACCATCGCACATGGATGAAAAAGAAAATCTATAAATGCATCGGTATGAAGGAAAGACTAGAATCAAGAGGAGGGTACCAACAGGACAAGACTACAATGACCTAGAAAAGGTTATTGGCCCTAGATGGTGAAGAATAACAGAAGTTTCAAGCAGACAATCCCAAAAAAGTAAATTTCAATACATAATGTTTTTTATAGGCACAACAACCTAAGCCAAAGTGAACAAGAGAAGCACTCAACAAAAATCAAAGATAATGGAAAAGAACACAAAATCATAAATAAGATACAATATGCTCATATAGATGAATTTCTTGTTCTAATTCTTCATGGCACAAACGAATATGCAAAATAAACAGTACTTTTGTGATTTGCTACCCATGAACATTTTATTAGTGTCCCACCTTTAGTTCTATTTGTCGCTTTTTCAGCTCACTGGGTGATAGTCGTTTGACATCATCAGATGCTTTCTTTAATTTTGCGGGATCAGAATGACCTGATTCATTTACAAGAGAAACACTTCAGTAGAGATACTCGACATAAGAAAAAATAAAAGTAAGCATTTAAAACCACGAGTTAAATATTAAATATAGGAGTCCGTATTTTCCATTGTCATCGACACTGCAATTGAGGGATTCCGATAGAGTGGTATTAGTATCCTTCTGGGTCACAAACCCGTCATAACTTCTCATTGACCAGAACTGAATGCAGTAAGCTATCCCGAATGAACCAGTGCCTTCTGGGCTTGGAGTCGATATGTACTCTATTTGGCCATTTAGGCTAAATATACCAATTGATAATAACCAAGCCCCTATCTCTAAATAGTAATATTAAGAAACGAAACCACTGGAGCAAATAATCGGCTAGCCATGTAAGTGGAAAGGGAAAAAAGAAAGAAGGGATTACAATTACCAATAGCCCACTGTAGCATTCCTTCGAGGGAAGAAAAGCCGCCGTCAGAGTCGTCGTTGGCGACAGCCTCGGAGGAATCGTCCCGTGCATGGGGGTTGCGAAGCAGATCCGCCTCCTCCTTTGCGGAGGACCAATATAAAGCTCCCGTGGACAAAGAGTTATTATTATTACCAGAACGAACACAGTCGGCAGGAGATACCATCGCCCAGGCAAGAAGTAATGAAAGCAATAGTAATAGCCATGATGGAGCAATTCTTCCTGGTCTCCGTTCCATATCTTCCTCCTCCCGTCCTCTCTCCCCTGCTATGATTTGTGTCGTAAAACTAAATCACTGGTACAATTAGCACGGCTCCGGATTGGAATCTGGAATTCTCTCTCTCTCTCTCTCTCTGTTGTGAGCTCTCTCGGGGTTTCTTCGAATCGAATCGCTTCTTATGTTACTCAAAGTCGCGCTCACTTGACGATTCCAGTCGCGTCGTTTTTATGTCCTTTCCTCGACATGGCTCGAGCTCTGGGACTCCCTCGCCCCCTAAAATTACACGTCACCTCGTAGAATCTGTGCCGTTTATCAGAGATCAGTCGGTTCCCAGCATGCTTGAATACGTGTCCTTGCCTCGATTATTACCAAAGGCTCGAATTTCAATTTTATTTTGTTTTTTAAATAAATTAACTTCAATTAAAATATATTAAACTTTTAAAATTCATGTAATTATTTACTAAATTTCCAAACAATAAAACAAGCACAAAAACCGAAAATAACATTCATAAAAGGAAGATGTTACTTGAATCCATAAAAATAATCGATTGAATTTTTTATTTTTTATTTTTTTACTTAAGAATTAAAAAAGTAATTATTCATGAATTGATATTTTTTTATTTTTTAAAAATGTTTAAAGATATATATAAATTTAAAGATATATAAAAATGATTGAAATATAAAGAAATAAAAAAATATTTTTGTACTTATCACTCAAATTTCATGGTTTATCATCCATTTCAATAGCATTACCCTTCATAAAAACTCAATAAAACATATTTTATTGCATCTTACGCACTTTAGCAAACTTTACTGTAAAACACATTTAAACAGATAGGTAAATTTCTTATTTTCTTTATTTACTTTCACAAAATTATATATAAAATACTGCTTAGATTTTATTATAAGGACTATTAAAAAAAATAGTGATATTCTAAAACCTCTACACCACAATACTTGTGTGGCATAATTTGATTTTAAAAATAAATTTTAAAATTTAAATTATATAAAATATATAAATTAAATCTTACCGTGATATGAATGATGTATTTTACATATTGAATAGATAATAGATTAATTCCATGATAAATTTTCCCTAACTAGACAAGTTAGTCCATAACTCCATATAAAAGTCCTAGATTCGGCTCATGATGGGAAGAACCCTTAGCCCAAAACTCATCATGGGCCAACATTTACATTTATCGTAATGAACATTAGCCCTTAATACAAGAGTTCCGACTAGCGACACGGCTCGTGTCTCCCAAATATTTTTGTTAATACAAATATCCTAGCATTAAATTATTCATATAATTTCTCTACTCCTTCAAACTTTATTCTTCAATATGCACGATGAGATCATTTCATAATTAATAGAGCTCGCATATTGTCTTGTGCATGGAAGGGAATCAAGCAACCGATGCCATTGAATATCATTAAAGACAACATTTAAAATGGTACCAAGTAAGAGATATGTTTTGGAAAATGCTAAGTGTCCATTTTAATGAAATATTTTTTATTGATATTGTAATTTTTTTAAATGTTTAAGATGATTAAAAAAATATATGAAAAAAAATACACTTATCGAAAGAAATTCCTCGATGGCTGTAATGCCACCTATATATTTTATAACCTAATTAATACTAGAACATTTACCCCTTGGACACGACAATCATCCATGTAAGAAAGAATGAAATTGGGACATTTGAGACTAAAATTGAACAGTGATTTATTACAAATTTGAGACTCAAATTGAAACCAGAAATTTTCAAAAAACACAATTTTATATTTTTAGACCTAAATGAATTTAGATCGGAAAAAGTGGATTATTCGACCCGTTTTGTATAGCACGCTGATATTTGTAAGCCTTCCGCCTGCTTCCTGGAGAAGGACTAATTTGTAAGGGTAACGATATCCTTACCACTATTTTACTACTCTTTTACTACTTATAACATATTTAAAATTTTTTATTTTTTTATCATTTTCTTTTAATTATTTTTTTAACATCCTTAATTATTAAAAAAAATTAAAAAAATATATAATTTTACTAATAATTACTTCTTTAATCATTAAGTAAAATAAAAAATTAATAAAAAAATCAAATAAAAATAGAGTAGTAAATGAGTAGTAGGAGAGTGTAATTCTATCATTTTCCAATTCGTAAACCCGCAACAGCGCCGTAAGCCCGTACCCACACTGCGCATTGCCCGACTTGGCTACAAATTTTTTGTTAGGGTTGTTGGTCGCCAGCCCTCCATCCGGGTGCTGCAATCACCTCTGCTGCTTGCTGCAGTTTACTGTTCGTTCAGCCAGAGACTCTGGGAATAGAGAAAGATGGTGAGGCTCACTGCCGACTTGATTTGGAAAAGCCCTCATTTTTTCAATGCCGTCAAGGAGCGAGAGTTAGATCTTCGAGGTATGGTACCCCTCTCTCTCTCTCTCTCTCTCTCTCTCTATATATATATATACATATATCCTTTTTCCCACCGTTCGAGCCCTAACTCTCTCGTCGAAATGGCCCTACTTAAATAAAAAAAAACTTTTCCCCTCTGGTTGTCAGGTAACAAGATTGCGGTGATAGAAAACTTGGGTGCTACTGAGGTGAGCAACGTTGTCTCTCTGAATTTCAAGTTGCCCTTCATATTTCGGGAAATCTTACACGTTTTACTGAAGTGATGGGATTGTGATTTGGCAATGAGGCCTCAGTTTTTTTTTTTTTTGTTTAATATTTGATAAGTACGTTTGTTGGCTTGGTGTTGGTTTTACTTGATATTTGATGATTGATGATTCTTTTTTCTAAGTAGATTTCATGAAAATTTTAAACTTTAATAGATGTTACACCATACCATATTAATTAGAATTCCCCAATTCCTTACAGGTTAATGTTTTTTCATAATATTACATTAGCTATATGACGCTGCTTCAAGCAAATGAATTTTATTATATACCACTTGTTTTTTCTTGTACTATGAATACAATGAGCCTAATATTTGATTTGCGTATTGGGATTTGGCAGGACCAATTCGACACAATTGATTTGTCTGACAATGAGATTGTTAAGCTGGAAAACTTTCCGCATCTTAATCGTTTGGGCACTTTGCTTATAAATAACAATAGAATTACTCGTATCAATCCCAACGTCGGAGGTAAGATTCAAATGGTACTTACTGTCCTTTTTTCATGGCGTCATTAAGCATACCTGCTGTTTACTATAATTTCATTTGATGTTTATGTTGCAGAGTTCTTGCCAAATTTACACACTTTAGTTCTTACGAACAACAGGCTTGTTAACTTGGTAGAGATTGATCCTCTGGCATCCCTTCCAAAGCTGCAGTTTCTTAGCCTGTTAGATAATAACATCACAAAGAAACCAAATTATCGGCTGTATGTCATTAACAAACTAAAGTTCCTTCGGGTTCTAGATTTCAAGAAGGTGAAAAACAAGGTAAGATTCTTTTATTGTGCCAAACTCAGTCTTGGTTTTCTGTGCATGCTGCTGCTTTCTTATATTTTTAAAATTGTAAGGTAGCCTTAAACTGTCTTGTTTAATTACACTCTTAGTATCTTGAGTTTGCATAGTTATGATTGTTACCCCAAATTTTAAAGAAGCTTACTCTTAGTTATCCAAAGAATTTTTTTATTCCCAGGTATAGCCAAAAGTTTGATTTCTGATTTAAAAGTGGAATGTGTGAAACTTGAATGATTGAATCATTATGGAGACTCTAGAAAACTATGTACAACTATGATATGATACTTCCACAATTGTCATTCTTTTCAACTCTCCTCTGCCTCTATTATGTACCTTCATTTTGATAATCATATTTCATAAACTACAGGAGAGAATGGAAGCAAAAAATTTGTTTGCATCTAAAGAAGTTGAGGAAGAGATTAAAAAGGAATCCGCAAAGACTTTCGTTGAGGTACCCAAAGTTTCGGAAGTTTCAGAGGAAGAACAAACTCCAAAAGTGGCTGCCCCAACACCAGAGCAAATAATAGCTATCAAGGTATTAATGTAACTGCACAGATCTGTTATTGTAGTGTAGTTAGGGGCTACTGGTCATGAATGACAGTTTTGGGTAATATGAAACCATTTACCTACTTATCAAAAACAAAAATATATGAAACCATTCACCTGTTTGCAGAATTCATTACTGGTTTCTTATTTGTTTGATTTCCACAAATGTTTCATCCAAAGAAAAGCCCTATCTGATTATTATCTGGCTGGGTTATATTTACATGCATTCATTTATATGCAACTAACATTCATTTTTTTTTTTTTTTTTTATAAGAGTAAACATGCATTTATAACTAGATTCGAATGCATGCAACAACTGTCATATTTTCACACCGTGTCCTTTTCTTAGTCTGCCACCTTTTACTCTGTCTTAGTGGAAAAGCGATTTTGAAAATAATATTGTGCTTGGATTTTCTAAAGGCAGATAATTATGTGGGTTATTTAGTAGGCAAGAGAGGGTGTTTTCTTTTTTCCCTAAGACGACAAGAGTATATTATTAACAGTGTTCTTATAATAATTGATGAAGATGCTAGTTTATATATATATATATTATATTTGTGGTGCCATTTGTGGATGCTTAAGAAAGGAATAGTCAATACTTCCAATGCACTGAGCTTGCTTGGAGAATGTTGAGCTCTATTACGTTTTTGGGATGGTTGTATTATTGGATGAAAAAAGTGAGTAACCTTATATAAAAAAAATATATTATTGGATGATTACATAAGTACATATCCTTTCTTTTTTTTTTTATTGACGGGGGAACCACCCCATGACAGAGCCGTTAGGACTCACCCATGGAGCCTAAACCCCAGGAGAGACTAGCACAGCAATCAACCGCCATTATTATTTAGATTCGCTAATGTTTCATTTGTTTGCAGGCTGCCATTGTGAATTCACAGACTCTTGAAGAGGTTGCAAGACTTGAAAAGGTCCTCACGTTTTCATTACGTTTTGGAATTACTAAGTTTTTTAAAGCTTTGTTATTTTGTGCTTAGTAGTAACATATCACTTTTAATCTGGTTTTGGTGAGCAGGCATTGAAGTCAGGTCAGCTTCCTACAGATTTGCAAGCTTTGGTTGAGGATACTCAGGCAAAGGGTGTCAAACAAAAGGACGATAATATGGACTCCGATAGTCAGAATGAGGGTGACAGTGAGCCAAAAGACGTGGAGGAGCAAAGGAATAATGAACCTGCACCCATGGAACAAGTATGACTTCCTGTTGCTTTTGGACTTTTTCATTTGTACCACCATTTCATCTATCTCTCTATACACACGTGCACACCACGAATATGTATAAATGTGCACATATGTGATCAAAAGCAGAGGTGGCAGAATTGGGGACACTGTCTTTGAGAACTTGTATTACTTCGATTCTCCATGTTTACTTGAACGGCTGATAGTGTCCAGTCTGTTGTGACTAGCCTATGCTCGAGTGTTATGAAAGAATTTTTATAACTATAGGATCTTGGAATACAGTTAATTCATCCAATTGACGTTTTTCACAGCTTCCTAGTGTTCTGCCTTCTGCACAAGTCTCATGGATGGTACATGAAAACTAGCCTTCATTGTGTCTTTTAAGGCAGCTTTTGAAGGATGCTAGTGGCATGAATATTGTTTGTATCATGTGATAAGTAAACTGTTCCTTCAATTGGTGAAATATTCTGTCACAGGTAACTAGATTTTCTCTAGATTTATCCTGTGATGTTATGATGGATATTTCTACAAAGTTGGTGCAGTCATTCTTGGATCCTTAGAATAGGACAAGAAGCCGATTCCCTTTTAAGTGGTAAAAGGGTAGCTTATAAGATTTGTAGGGGATAATATGGTTCCCCGGCCTCGCCTATAAGATTATATTGTCATTTTAGTGATACTCAGGATGTGCATATGTTTCCTGACGTTTCAGAATGAATATTCCATATTTTGCACATGCATACATGAGAGGCTTTTATTTAAATGAACATCATTTGGAAATATGTTGATATGCCACAAAGGTCATCTTGTTTTTATCAAGTTCCTCGATGATGAAGAGGTGATTGTGGGACTGTATCACACTACTGGATCTTCCTAGACAGAAACGCATGATATTGGGTGATGGGAGAGATGTAGTGTGTATTGCTGCCTACATTCCTTACCTGGTGCATAACTTAGAAGTTTTGAGGATCAAATATCATGTTAGTGGAATGCTTGTTGCCATCAAGCAACTGGAATTTTTTCCTTTGTGGTAAAGGCAATGATAACAATGTTATTCTTTCTGTTTTTGCAGGAGTGAAGGGTGGTAGCGTTGGAATCCAGTCTCCTCGGTCCTCAGGAAAGCTCGTTGCCCCTTTTGCAGCGGCTGATAATTCTACCGTTGGACTTCATTTAGGATTTTTCTCTAATATTATGATTACTTTATCACTGATTCTGTGCGTGCTAAGCCTGAGTATAACTCTCCCTAGCCGCCCCCACCCCAAAGAGGGTGAGAGCCCTCTGCACTAAACTGGTTTTTACCTTAGCTTGATGAGACTTCTACACTTTTACCTATTTTAATTGAAATTAGGGCGATTATATGATGTTTCTGCCTTTGGATGATAATTTGTGAAATGGAGATGAGCTACTGAGTATAAAATCACGAGATGATAAAAGATGCTTTCTGGAATTGGATAAAATTGCATGAAATTTGTTAGACGTCATTTTTTAAAATTATCATCCTTTTATTATTCATTAAAAGGCATAAACTGATTAATAGACAATTAAAACGTAATTTAAATCACAAATTAAAACTTGAATACGTGGGCCTCTATGACTGCCTCGTCAGCCAAGTTCCATCGGTGACATGGTCGAGTTCCACAAGGGTGATAAATAATGTTACCTTCCCGAACCAATGGATTTTCAGAGTAATTCATACGGACTTTACTTGGGCCTCGACCCAGCACACTGTCAAAGGGCTGATGCTGGGCTTGGGCCTCTTGCTCACCCCCCGCCCCCCCCCGGGTGGCTAGGTGACAATCGGAAAGAGCAGAATGAGAGACTAGAGACAGAGAGAGAGGGGAGAGAGAGAGAGTAACAATGGCGTGGAGGGGACATCTGTCTCGGAATATGAAGGAGCTTCGGATCCTGCTATGTCAAACATCGCCTGCGAGCTCGTCCTCTAGGTTACTCATTTCTACCATCTTTTTGCAAAAATATTTTTCCCTTTCATTGTTTATCACTACTGGTTAATTCGAGATAAAACTTTTGCTTTATTTTATTTTATTTTATTTAATCCTAGATAATTCGATTTTTATCTGTTCTGTTTTTTTGAACTTCTGAAAGAGCGTTCGTAGAGAAGAATTACAAGGATCTCAAGACACTCAACCCTAAATTCCCAATCTTAATTCGTGAATGCAGTGGGATTGAGCCTCAGTTATGGGCTAGATATGGTATCTCCTTTTCTTTGTACTCGCTCTATATCTGATTTGGTTTCGCTACTTTTTGTTTCGTCTAGATTTCGTTTCGTATCTTGGCGATGTTCAGATTTCATGTCTCGATTTCAGATTCATTTGCTCATATTCATTTCTTCATTTTCACGCGGTTCCTACCAGTGTTCTGTAATGTGTATTGTATTCACCTATACCCTTTTGTTTTCTTGAATTCCTATACCTACTTTGTTGAAACACTTTATAATCCTCCAAGTCCAGCTGCATTTCCGCCATGTAATGTAGCCATATATTCACGGGGACAAATCTTTTGTTCTGCAAAAATGGAGATGACCAGAGTTTTAAATTAGGAGGATTATGATATGTAGGGTTTTTATATCGAGGGACTTTTATTGGCTGTTTAACGCCCGCTAAATCCCACATTGGGTGGGTGATCTGTGATAGAGGTGAACGTGTGTGATACCTAACAAAATAGGAGAATGTGTGATAAAACTGCATTAAGTGAAGTCTCACATTGATTCCTTATTGGGTTCAAATTTTATAATGATTCCAAGAATCTCCAAGTGTAACATTAACTTGTGTTTTCGGAGTATAAGCCCAGATCAATGTGGCTTAAGCGTTCTTTAAGCTGTTAGAAATTGTATTAAAACCGACCTAATAACACCATATGGCACTGGACTCAGTTTGGCATGAGTTTTGACGAGGACCTCAGGGATTTGAGTGGAGGAGATTGTAAAGTTCACCTAAATCCTACATTAAGTGATGATCTATGTATGATAGAAGTGCATTGAGTGTCAAGTCTCACATTGGTTTTTTATTAGGTGTCAGTGATGGAGGTGAGAGTCAGTGGGTGGGTTGGCATTGATGATAGGGCAATGTGCATTTGTAACTGCTGCCATTGGGTTTACAGTCACTGCCCTTGAATTTTCTAGCTCTTTCTTGTATTTTCTTTCCCCTTCTGTTTTCCTTTTCTGGTTTCCCACAATTTGCCGGATGACTAAAGATTGGTGGGGAAATCTTTTTCTTTTTTTTTCTTGGAATATGAATCTCCATTGATTCTTTGTCACTGGTTTTGTGTTTCTTCAATAGAATTAGTTCAGGAAGAAAAACATCAGCGAGTTGCTTCTTCTCCTGTAGCAAGAAACGTAATGAGTGAAAGATGATTTATTAAAGGAAACACAACAATGAACGAAAAACAAGGATGGAGGACATAGCTACTCAACTTGGTATATACATGCATGGTTGAGGTTCTTATATTGGCTGGTTTTAGTTGGTCTGTTAATTTGGACTGGCAAACATGACATGTAGCAAATGACGTTACTTATAAAAAAAAAAACATGTAGCAAATAACAAGTAGAAGATTGTTGAAGTTTGATAGTGAATAGCCGAATCCTATCCTTCTCATTTTTGGCAACTTAAAGGTTTGTTATGTAGAAACTTCTTTGAGATGTACAAATAGCATATGGAAAATGTGGCTTTGGCTTATTGATATATGATGGAGTCTCTTTACTCCTAACAAGTGTGGGCATTTGGAAATTGTGCTGCTATTGACGAACACCTAGTCGTGGATTTGTGGATTTGCACATAGACATTCATCTATATAACATTTGAAATTTCCACTTCCTCAATCGGTGCTTGATAAAACAGTTTTAGGCCTGTCACAACTATCTAAGTTTAATATATTCATTTCATGTTCGGTTATATTTCATTGATCATTTGTGCCCATTCCTTGCACTCAAACTATATGCTTTAGTATCATGTATTTGGTCTTGGTTTATCCTACAGACAGGGGTGTTGAGAGGGGCATCCGTTTGGAAGGCTTGACTGAGGCACAAATCCTGAAGGCAGTTGAAGACCTTGTCAAAGTGGGGGCATCTCTTAAAGCCTGATAGTGCTGTTATTGGACCCTATGAAATGGAATAAATTAATGCAACGAAAAAATTGCCCAGAGACCCTTTTGTTCAGTTGATCTCATGTGTTTTTTCTTAAATATGTTTATTGGGTACTCTGTGTCTTTGCATTGTAGTTTGATAATTTTATGTACAAGCATCTTCCATTTACTCAAAACAAATTTACCCTCGAGCCGATGCTTGGTTACAATCAATGAGTTGAGCAGGGTGGTTTGGATTCACAAATCACCTCAACTCATTTCAACTTATCTTATCTTCATCATTTCATCTTTTCCAAATTCTTACACAAAATATAATAATAGATTTTTTTTTTAAAATCCCAAAATAACTTTCCCAAATTTCCACACAAAATATAATAAACAATTTAACTTTTTCAAATCTTAAAAGAACTCTTTCAAATTTCTACACAAAATATAATAAACAATTTAATTTTTTTAAATTTCAAAACAATAATAATATTAAAAAATATTATTCTAAAAATATTATTTCTTATTATTCATAAACTATCTCAACTTATCTCTGAATTCAAACGACCTGTTTTTGGGTACTGTTCTGATACGTGTTTGGTGTCGATCGACTAACAAATTGGTAAATTTTCATGCTAATAAAATCCTTTGATTAAGTTGAATACCACTGTTTATGAATTAGTCAAAAACCTTACGGTTATTGGATTTGGGAATGCATACCCTTTTTCTGCTGATGAAAGAAAAGAAAAGGGCAAAAAAAAAAACCAGCAGACAGAGGGATCCCAGCTTATGGATCCAAAGCAAAATGGATCTGTCGTGGGCCGCGACGTGTTGAGGCTTTCCATCACATGCCACCTCTAGCTCTGGGTCAAGCGATGCTGCCGTATTGATATAGTATGAAAATAACATAGCACAGCAGCTGTATGAAGAAAGTCCTCAAAGGAATATTGCTTCATTCATCGTGTAAATTAGCGTCCCTTCGTACTGGATGTTTAGGATGTATTTATAGAGCCTTTTTACATCACAGAAATATATTTCACAGTTGGCATATTTTATATCTCAAATACACAATAAAGAATCTGTTATGAGGAATATTTGCTAGAGTATTCATTCTCACACCTAGCGTATGATTTCTCCCTCTGCCTCGACTTGAATGTGATGTTGAGGATGCAGGCTTGGTGGTGGTGACATGAGCCGATAGAGGACTGCCCGAGAGAAGAGACTGTGTCTGGTGGGCTAGTCGGGATTAATGGTTGAAGAGATAGCTACAGATTTGTTGAGGGGATAAGGGATTTGGTAGTGTAGTGATGGAAGTCACAAGAGAGTCATAATCAATACCCAATCCAGCTAAGAGATAAATGGAGAATTCAGAAGGGGAAAGAGGCTGTCTTGTTGCACTAAGAGAAGCTGACAAGATTTTTGCCTTATGAAAATATGTAGTAATAGTTTCAGATCCCTTTTTGAGGGTTGCAAGTTGATATTGAGTTTGCATTATGTGAGTTGAATATTGCGCAGCAAACAGATTATGAAGAGTATTCCATACCTTGTGTGAAGTTGTGCATTCCAGAACATGGCCTAAAACATGATCGGACAGAGAGGAGTTAATGGTTGAGATGATAAGTTGGTCTTGTAGAACCCATTTAGCATACGCGGGATTGGGGTTACCGTCAAGAATAGGGGAGGGCACAGGAGTAGTCCCACTAGCATGGCCAAATAATTGATGGCCTTTGAGATACGAAACTATTTGTGCTTTCCATAACAAGTAGTTGTCAATTGAGCTTAATAGTGACAAAGTGAGTAGCAGAGTTGATGGCAGCGGTGTTGGAAGATGGTGGTGGTGAGGTTTCGGTAAAATTCTCTGAGTTATCTAGAAAATCCATGCAATTTTACTGGTAGAGAGGTAGATGTGAGTCTTTTAGAAGCTTTGATACCACAATAAAGCATGAAAATAACATAGCACAATAGGTGTATGAAGAAAGTCCTCAAAGGAGTTGCTTCATTCGTAGTGTAAATCAGCGTTCTTCATACTTCTGTACACAATGTTTACAACGTATTTATAGAGCCTTTTTATATCAGAAAAACATATTCCGCAGTTGAAATATTTTATATCTCAAATATACAATAACAGAATAGGTTATGAGGAATATTTTCTAGAATATTTCTTCTTACACCTAGCGTAGGATTTCTTCCTTTCATTTTGCAGCATTTTTCCTAAGAATAATGGTAGTCCCACCGCTCCCAACTCCTACCGCTCGCATTTTGTTTTTGTTTTTATTTTATTTTTACTTTGTGATTAAGGAAGTGTTTTTTAATAATGTTGTGAATTTTTTTTAAAAAATATTAAAATTGTTAAAAAAATACATGTAAAAAAAAGTATAAAAAAAAATCACATCAAAATAACTAGCGGTAGCTCCCACCAGCTGTAATGCCTTGTTTTTCTGTAATCTTTTAAGGAAAATAATACACTCACCATTGGTTTTTACCACTCGAGTTATCGATGGAATTTTTTATTTAATTTAATTTTTTTTACTTAGTGATTGATGAAGTATTTTTTAATAATATTGTATTCTTTTATTTTTTTTAAAAATATTTAAAAGTATTAAAAAATACATGTAAAAAAAATGACAAAAAGAAAATTAATTATAACTAACGGTAGCTCCAGTTGGGAGCGGTCGACATAGCACAATCCTAAGATTTTATATCCATCCAGAGGAATTCTTTTCGTAGCTTTTCTATGGACAATCGGTAGTTGCAAGAGCGGGGGAGTCGCTTGCCACATCTGCTTGCCACTTTGAAAAAAAGAGAGGGGAAAACATATGAAAGTAGAAGAAAAAAGCTAGGCATCTGAAAGAAAAAAAGTTACAGACAAGTACCGAGCTCTTCATCTTCAAAAGGGAGGTGTCTCTCGATGTGGGTAGATGAACTTCAAGAGAGCATTTTTGTGATCTTCGTGGGTCTCCTTTCTCTTTGGTCTTTTATGCTCTCTTTGGTATTTAGTTCCATGTCCGTTCGGCGACTGCAACATAACTAGCAGAAGAGACTCACTCCCTCTATCGCTAAAAAGAACATATAGTCTGCTTTCAAGCATCCGAGAATAATCTAGAAAAGCTCTACTTTTTTTTTCCCTTTTTCTTTTCTCTTCATCGGTTTGGCTAAGAAATTTCTTTTAGTTCATTCTTTTATGGTTCTACTATTGTTTTCGTTTGTACGAAACGGGTTCGTTTGAGGTATGTACTTTTTTATATCCGGCACATTACCATGCTGCCTTCATTGCTTTGTAATCCAAAGCATCGGCTTATTATCCACAAAATACACCATAACAGAGCATTCAAAAACCTTTCATATTCCAAAATATTTTATTTGAAAAAAGCAATAATAAAAAAAAAAGAATGCAGAAAACCCAACATAGAACAAGTAACACATAACCGAACCAGACTGAGATGGATGTCACTAGAAAGAGTTCTTGCGGCAATGTTTGCTTCTATGCTCTTAGAACTCGTATTTAGAGCTAAAACATCGGTTCTGATCACAGGAGAGCAAAGTGTTCTACTTTTTCAAGTAAGTTGCTGACTTTTGCTCTAGTTATTTCCCCGTACTCGTATTTATAGATGAAGAAGCAAACACCAGTACCCAAATCCTTCACAATCCGGTGGGTTAGGTCTCTTGAACTACTTCAACTCCTTTCTTTTCCACCAACGATTAGTTTCCAAACCCAACAACAATAACAATAAACTCCTACGTCCATAGATTTGATTGGCTTAATCTTGAAATGAAGTGAAATTAGAGAGAGCACAAAGCAATTTAGGCCCAACGAAGGGAAAAATATAAACACCTACAGTATCCACATAGAAATGACTACCATTACTACAAATTTGATTTGGGGATCGCAGAAGAGAAGAGAAGAGAGAGAGAGAGAGTCGCTAATGTGGGAGACGAATCTGAGGCTGCGGTGGAATCGTCTTCGACTCAGTGTGGGAGTCAGTTTCTTCATGCAGAAGAAATGCAGAGAGGGAGGGAATTGAGGAGAGGGAAACTAAGGAGGGGGAAGTGTGGCATGGTTTTAGTTTTTAAACGAAACGATGCATTTTGTTTTTTTCACATCAGCAGCCATTTGCGCACCATTTACGTGAGCCGACTGTATTCAGCATTTTACTTCGTTTCCTTAACATGTATATATAGGGTTGTACAAGAACCGAGTAAACCAGCCAAAAACCGATTAGACCGGCTGCCGAAGCATGGAATTGGCTGAAACCGATAGGCCAGCGGTGGAAAATAAGAAGAACCGATCTTTGTCGATTTGGTCGCTGTTTGATCCACTGAAAAATTGCTGAACTGGCCAACAGGTTCAATCTATTTTTTTTTCCATTTTATACCTATATAAAAACGACGTCGTTTCACGCATTTAAGTGGAACAACGTCCTTTTGGACTCCCACAGTTGAAAAAAATAAAAGCAAACGACGCCATTTCTTGATTAGGTTAAGATCCCCCCCTCTTCTCCCTCTCATTCTCGAATCTCATCTTACGCCATTCTCTCTCTCTCTCTCTCTCTCTCTCTCCCCCTCTCTCTTAGGCTTTCTGATGTCATCGATCCATTGCTAGTTTCATTGGGTTCTTCTCATCTCAGCACCATCCATTTGCGCTGTTTCATGATTCATCCATTTGCACTGTTTCAAGTGTTTGAATCTTTGATATTTGTTGTGATATTTCATATTTTTTGTGAATCTGTGATGGGCGTTTGAGTGTTTGTAAGTTTGTTTGCGCTACCGATGACGTCGGCGAACCAATCGATGTCGAAGATTTTCTTCCCCTTCACCGATCGGTTTCGATCTAAATAAACACATTTTCAATTGTCGGTGGGACCAAAACTGCACTGACACATTCGGTTTTCACCCCTACGTATATATAAGATTTTATATTCAGTATTTTATATCTTCAGGATAGACTGGGTTCCCGAGGATAGAATTCCTCTGGATGGATATAAAATCTTAACAGATAAGAGCACTAGCAAATGAGTCAAATCTTTAAAATTTGATGAATTTCACTTTAGAATGCCAGCATTGGATTCATCTTCCATGTGTTTGTGAAGCTATGAGCTACAGTGGATCCTCATTTATCTTCAAATTTGAAGAACGACTGTTCAACGTCCATCTGATTATTTTATTACCGAAATGCATTTGTTTCGCACGCAATTTCGTTTCTTCTATCTTTCTCTTCTTTGCTTTCTTCCTCACCCCCAAATCTTGAAATCCCTTTCTTTCTTCCTCTCCTCTCCCTTTTCGATTCCCAGCACAGTTCTTCTTCTCCCTTTCTTCCCTCTGTTTCCTCTCCTGTTTTTCGCCAAGCTATCTATTCCCTTTACCGTAAGAGTGAGCAGTTCATCTTCATCCACTAGGACTCAAGTTCGTACGAGGATCTCCATCACCTCCATAGGCACCGTTACCGCTCCCATTGGGTTCTTCGATTCTCCACCTCCGTGAGTTCTTTCTCCCCGTCTTTATATATTAATCATATATTCATGTGTGAGAAATATGATACTACATTTGTATGCTTAAAGAATGAACTTTTCCCCATGAATAAATTTTGCACTCCATGACTAGGGTTTCAATCCTTCTGTTGTTTGAGTTGTATGAAACAAAGAATGGTTTTTTCAAGCGTTTTTGTGGGCTTTCTGTTGTTTCTTCACGGGCAAAAATATTCTATTTTGTTCAATTAATTGCATTTTCTTTTAGCTTTGTATTCACTCGTTAGCATCACATTCAGATATATATACTTGATCTGAATATTAACTTATGAAAACCCCTGCTTTGTGGAATATAAGCCTCCAATATAGAGATTCCAATCTCTGTACTCAAACAGAATATATTCAACTAAAAAAAAAAAGGAAAAAATTTGATGAGTGGTAAATCAAAGGTTTAAACCTCTCGCTTTCCTGGTGAAATGAAATTTTCTTGAACACTATATTCCACAATTTTTGATTCACTAAAGACCTGGAAATCATGGGACATAATAGACAAGTTTGTCAAAAAAGTAGACCATACTGAAGAATAAATCAACTGCTTAAAAGCAAGATAAGATTCAATTCAAAGTAAACGTCTAAGAAACATCTCACCACTAATACATCTAAAAAAGTTAAAACTTTAACTAGAACAAGTTATGTTCTCCAGGTATAAGGAAAGCAAGTCATGTACAATCAATGATGATCAATACTCTATTTTTTAGATATACTTCACATTCATTCATACATATATATCTATATATTGATAAGTTCACATTCATCTTTTACCACAAATAAAGTACAACTGTATTTGTTTTGCATAAATATGCAAGCATTGAGGTCTCTACAAAGCACCATTCCAAATTCTACTCTGCTTGGATTACCAAACAATTTCATGCAATTGTATTATTATCATTGTATCAAACCAGCAACTTCAGTAAACTTGCAATGCCTTTCAAGTACAGTTGTAAATAATCCCAGCTATCATTGTTCTTGCATTTTGCATTTACATAATTGACATGATCGTAGGGCAGCAAGCCACTTCCATTTTTGGCCATGAGATGGAAGTCCAGAGGAAAACAACAGTATGCTTAAATGAACTGATAGCAAGTGCTATAGAAAGTTTGGCACTATTCTTTTAAAGTTCCTATTACTTTGGACCTTTTTTTTTTCTTGCAGTATAGCATCATATTCATAATAAGGAACTGATAAAACTCTGTTTTTGCAAAACAATGACAACTGAATTGTTAAAACTCTGGATTGAACTAAATTCTTGATAGTTATCATGTCTAGCAGTTTTTATTATTACTTTTTTCTTTGTGTAGCTGTTTAATGAACTTGCAGTGTAACTGTGTAATGAACTTGCTGTGTAATTTTTAGTAATGAACTTGCTGTGTAACTGTTTGGGAAAGCAACATGCAACATGATTTGATATTTTGTTTAAAATATGCTGCCTTGTATCTATTTGAAATGTGCTGCCTTGTATCTATTGTGATGTACTGCCTTGTATCTATTTTCTTGTGCTACCTTGTTTGATAGCCCAAGGTTATGATTCTTAAAGGATGGACACTCCATTTGAGGAGGATTCTTTCTTCACCACTCTCTTACAAAGTGGCGGAGAAGGTTGTAATAGTACTCTAACATATGAGCAATATTCTAATGTTATGGTCCAAACAACTCCCCTTCACGGTGAGAAGAGGCCTTCGGTAAAAAAAGCTCAAAAAGGGGCATCTTTCACTGTAGAGGAGGATAAATTACTTGTCTTCAGTTCGTTCAACATTAGCATTGATGCTATACGGGGTACTGATAAAAAATCCACTCAAATGTGGGACAGAATTTCTAAGTTTTATCATGAGTATAAAAAATAAAATATTGCAAATTGTTCGGTAGGATCATTGATCAATCGTTGGTCCATGATCCAGAAATGTACAAACAAGTTTTGTGCATTTCTAGCACAAGTAAAATCATTGCACCCAAGTGGTGCGACCAAGCAAGACAAGATATATACCATTTTCCTTTAATAATGTTTTATTTTATCTATGACTTTGTTTTTTGACAATATTCATTTTAATTTTCAGATTGGAAAATAAAAAATAATATACAAGGAGATAGAGAAGGGAAACTTCACACTGGAGCATTGCTGGTGTCAATTAAGACACCAACCCAAGTGGCAGCAGCACATGATTAATCTGAATACAAGGAGAAAACCACACGATAAGCGTCCAGCCAGTGAGCAGTCACCTGAAGTTGCCGATGACATTGTGGAGGAGAACGTTGAGAGGCCTTGAGGAAAAACAGTTGAAATAGATAACTTGATGAAGCGGAAGGCTTAGGAATCATGTGATGTTAAGTTTAACATGACGTTAGTACAAATGATTGATGATAGACGAAGATTTATGGCAGAGAGGAGAGCATGGGTGACGAAGCAAGATGCTGAGAGGTGCACAACTGGAACTTAATAAACAAAAGTTTGAGGCAGAGATCATGGGCTATGATCTCTCTGGCTTGACTGCAAGCCTACTTCCTGAATATTCAGAGGAAAATATTTGAGGACTCTTTGGATAATTCTGAAGGTACATTCGACAAATCTCCATTCACACCTCATGGAGTTGAGTAACTGTTGGATATCACTTTTGATTTCCAGCTTTTAGTGGCTGCCCAGCCGGATAAACATGTGGCTAGGCAACCACTAAGAAATCTGAATTGTTGTTTTATAAATGGTTGATTGTATTTTGTAACGGTTAACTTTTTTGTTGGTTAATTGTATTTTGTAATGGTTAACTTTTTTGTTGATTGATTGTATTTTGTGACTAAGTTTTGGAAGGGAAACTTTACCTCAGAATTTGGGTTGTCACTTGATGGGGTACTGAATTGTGATATGATTTTGGAAAGGGAACTAACTCAATGTAATCCGAATTGTTAATGTTAAGTTTGATATATTTAGATGCTTGTGTGATGGCAGCAGTGAATGTTAAATATTTTGTGTAATGCCAGCAAGTTAGATTAAAGTGAATGTTAAGTTTAATTTGGGTTGGCAGCCTTTTAAATTGTGTAATCCTTGTTGCCAATTGAAGTGATTGTGAGGCAGCAAGTGAGTGTGATCATGAGCAAGTGAATGTTAAATATTTGAGGTGATTCTTGAGCTCGATTAAAGTGATGGCAGCAAGTTAGATTATGTAATGATTGTTGTCGATTAAGTGATTGTTAAATATTTTGTGTTGATTCTAAGTTTGATTAAAGTGAATGAATCTGAGTTGATTATAGTGAATGCATTTGAGTTGATTATAGTGAATACATCTAAGTTCATTATATTGAATGCATTTGAGTTGATTCTTGAACTTGATTAAAGTGATGGAATAGGTTAGATTGTGTAATCTTTGTTGCCGATTAAAGTGATTGTTAAATATTTTGTGTTAATTTTGAGTTTGATTAAAGTGAATGAATCTAAGTTGAACATATGTAATGCATTTGAGTTGATTCTTGAACTTGATTAAAGTGTTGGCAACAAGTTTTGAAAGGGGAGTTGATTATGTGGTGGCACAAGGGGAGTTGATTCTTGAACTTGATTGTGAAAGAATGTGTAATTGGTGTCTTCTGCTATAGAAGGAGTTGATTATAGGTGTCTTATGATTTAATTAATTAAGTTTTATTTTTACAATCCTGAATATTCAATGTCGTGCGGTTAGATTTTTAACTTCAATATTTCAATCTTTCACTCAACAAAAATTTAAGTATCATATTAAATTATTACTTAACATATGGTTAGTGTAATTGTAAGATATGAAAGAAAAAAATTAAAAATATTATTATTAAAAAAATAATATTATATTAATATTTTGATGAATTTAATGGCTAATCCAATGTGAGATTATGGATAAGAAGATTTTATATTTATGAAAAATATATACTTTCCATCAAATTTGATTAATCCAATGCTAGTGCTGGTAGGTTTGGGAGGTGAGATGAGAATTTTATGTTTTGTTTGAAAGTTTAAAATATTATATTTTAATATTATTATTGTTTGAAATTTAAAAAAGTTAAATTGAAATTTGAAAAAATTAAATTGTTTATTATATTTTATATAAAAATTTAAAAAAAATGTAATGATGAGTTGAGATGAAAGTAAAAATTTTAAAGAATTTCTCTTTCCCTGATGCCCTAGAAACAGAATTGGGGCTTTGGTTGGAAAAACCCTATCAAGTGGTAGACTGTTGGGTGTTGGGACCTTGCGGCAGAGCGGAGAGAGATGTCTACCTCGGCGGCGGCGGAGACTGGGTTCCTGAGGATAGAAGAGATCGAAGGGAGAGGGAAGGGTCTGGTGGCTTCGCAGCCACTGAAGGCCGGCCAAATTGTCCTCAGAGACTCCCCTATCCTCCTCTACTCTGCTTTTCCTTTGATCAAACCTTCTTCTTCCTCTCGCCCCTCCACTTCCAATACCTACTGTGCCAAGTGCTTCAGAACCTTATCATCTTCTTCGCCCTCGGTGGTTTCTTGCCCCTCTTGCTCCCACTTTCATGTCTTCTGTAGCCAAAACTGCCTGTCCGCTGCACTCACTTCGTCCCACACTCCATGGGTATGCCAAGCCCTTTCTCGTCTCCGAGATTGTTCTTCTCTCCTGCTTGAACAACCCATGGAACTCCAGCTGCAGGCCCTTTTCCTGGTGGCTGCCTACCATCTTTCCCTTGTCTCTCTTTCCCAATTCCAGATTTTGCTCTCTCTTCAGGGCACCCCTGGCGCCACTGACCCCGCCGCTGCTCATTTCCTGCATTCTCTCATCTCCTCCCTCTTCCCATCGCCTCCGCTTGAGGGTTTCTCGGTGGAACTCACGGCCGCATTGTTGGCCAAGGACAAGCTTAATGCCTTTGGCCTTATGGAGCCTTTTTCCTCCAATGAAGGTGGCCAACGTTCTGTCCGAGCTTACGGTATCTACCCGAATGCCTCCTTCTTCAACCACGACTGCCTTCCCAATGCCTGTCGTTTTGACTACGTCGACACCTCCCCCGAGCACCACAACAACACCGACATTATCGTTCGGATGATTCATGATGTTCCGCAGGGTAGGGAGATATGCTTAAGCTATTTTCCAGTCAACGAGAATTATGCCAGCAGACAGAGGAGGTTGATGGAGGACTATGGCTTCACTTGTGATTGTGACCGCTGCAAGGTCGAAGCCAATTGGTCTGATGATGATAATGATGATCTTGCCGAGGAGGAGGAGGAGATAGATGAGGTGATGGATGAGGACCACCATGACCAAATCATGGACTCCTCCCTGGGGAAAGGAGATGCCGACTTCCCCCACGCCTATTTCTTTGTCAGATACATGTGTGATAGAGAAAACTGCTGGGGCACGCTGGCTCCTTTGCCCCCTAAGGACGAGGCTACTCCCTCTGACGTTATGGAATGTAATGTATGTGGCAATCTCAAGAATGACCAAGTGACTGATGCAAATGGAGGAGAAGACCAGCTTTCCATGGATGATTGAGCGCTCTTCCTTCCAGTCTCTGTAAGTCTCAATGTAACATCTAAGGTTATGTTTGGGAGTAAAGATGAGAAATTTCATTTCTATCTCATCTCATCTCATCATTACATCTTTTTCAAATTTCTATATAAAATATAATAAACAATTCAACTTTTTCAAATTTCAAAACAATAATAATATTAAAAAATAATATTTTAAACTTTCATCTTAATACTATTCATAAAATTTTAAAAAATTTTCATCTAATCTCAACATCCAAATCTAACCTAAGACTTTCTTTCACTTGTCTTTTTGTTTCTATTAGGTTCTCCTTTTTAAACTTTTCCCGACCCTGAAATCACTTTTGTTTCCCATTTCAGTACTTCTAGAACAACGGCATTGTTCCAATTTTTCATGACATGTGAACTGAAATGCGATTGTGCACCCATCCTTCCTAAATAGTGTTATTTAAGACACATTAGCTGGACTTCCAGTTTTTATCATCATGTTCACATAGTCAAGCCTTTGGTTAAAATGATAAAATTCCTTGGTAGTTGGTGTGAACCTCGCTGTTATCATTCAAGTTGGCCTTCCTTCCCATTTATTGCAAGGCAATGCGTTTCCATTCATCAATCAGTAAATAGCAATTTACACTGCTTTCCGCTTTGCTTATTGGAATTGTGTACAAAATATATATTAAAATATCCTGTTGATAGTCTTAAGAATGCTTGGCAGTAGAAATGGTTTTAACCATCAGTCAGTCTTGGAATGCTTGGCCATAGAGATGGTTTTACTCATGGATATACCATCCTTATCTTTAACAAAATAGGAAGAAAAAAAGGTTCTTGAAATGAAAAACGATGACCCTAGCATGCATTTGCATATCCAACCATGTTTCACTGCAAGGCAAAGCATGATACTAGGGTTTACCTGGTGTGGATCTATTGGTTACATGGATGATATTTCTCTGTGTTATTTCCTACGAAACTGAGAGCAAAGCTTTGCTTTATTGAAGTAAATCAACTTAGTGAATTATTCATGTGCATTGGCAAGAGAAAGAAAGTTGGTGGAGGGGCAGCACAGAACCTTAGATAATATGATTTGGGATAACCAACCTCTTAGCTTGGTTTGAATACCTGTCATGTGGCAATATCATTAAATACATTTTGGCAAGACGGGTTAGCATTTTTAGAAAGTCAGCAAACTTATCTAGGAGTTTCTGGGTCGGTGGAGTGGCAGCAGAGAACCGTAGATAGTATAATTTGGGATAACCAACCTCTTAGCTTCGTTTGAATACCTGTCATATGACAATATCATTAAATACATTTTGGCAGGAGTGATTAGTATTTAGAAAGGCAATTCTTTGGATATAAAGGGATTATATAAAAGTAAACCCACAAACTAATGTAGTTTGATGTGGTACGTCAGATTGTAAAATTATAACTTTTATTGTAAAGTAGATCTAACGAATTTTAAGTAATTTTGTTAGTTTGTAAATTTATTTTTGTACAATCTCTTTGTGTAGGTAGCAGGTTTCTATTTAGAAAGTCAGCAAACTTATCTAGGAGTTTCTGGTTCGAAACTTACAAGGACTCGTTGCAGAAATTACTGGGGAGTGAAAACATAGATTGGTGTTGCAATCCTGGTGTCAGGCTTCACGGAAACGTTTGATCAATACTTATGTCAAGAAGGGTTATTGTCGAATTATGTATAATTTTACTACTTTAAATAAAGCATTATAATAATTATATAGTGTTAATTTTTATATTATTATTATTATTATTATTATTATTTTATCAGAGTAGGAAAAAAGAAGAAGCTTTGAACGTGAAAAAAAAGAAGATAAACAAAGCAGCTGGCGTTGAATTAAGTGAAGGAAGAAACAAATAAAAAGATAAACAGTGCTGCGCATTGAGGGCTGGGTGCTACACTAAACTCACGGAAAAGGCTGACGTGAAGTTAAAGTGAAGAAAAATATATAAGAAAGAAAAAGCAACGTACGAAACTGAAGAAACGCACTATACATGTTATAAATAGGAAAAATACTACTTTGTCCATGTTAGTTTTCTGTTTAACTTAATGGTCAAGTGGTTAGCTATCACCACTTTTGTAATGTCCTTTCATTTTGATATCAGTTAATTGTTGATTTAGTCTTACCGCCGCGATATAGCAGTTGTAAAATGTGGGCTATGTTTATGTTTATTTTCAGTTTCCTTTGTAAGGCTATTTAATAGCCAAAGTCTTTTATTCAATTGAGTAGAGTGTGTGCGATTTCCTCCATCTCTTCTGTTTTATCTTTAATCTATATTTCCTAACAGTCCACTTAATTTTTCTCTTCATTTTGACACTTTATAAACTGCAAAGTAGCCTAATTATGCATGAACAACGCAGGAGCTCCCATGTTGAGGAAGAACAAGTCTTGAAGATTACACATGGTGATCAATTAAGAGGAAGAGGTCGTGGTCATGCCAACTATAGAGGAAGAGGAAGAGGTTGAAACAGGAAGTCTTTTGATAAGGCTATAGTGGAATGCTATAATTGTCACAAGCTAGGACATTTTGCATGGGAATGTCCAAGCAAAGAAACAGAGGAAAATTATGCAGAGAATTAAGAAGATATGCTGTTAAGGACATATGTGGATTTGAACAAAGCTAGTAGAGAAGATATATGGTTTCTAGATTCTGGATGCAGCAATCATATGTGTGGAAAGGAGTATTTCTTAGATCTTGATGGGAATTTTTGAGATTCTGTGAAGCTCGGCAACAACACAAGCATGGCTGTTTTAAGAAAATGAAATGCAGGTTGCGAATGAATGGCATAACTCAAATCATTACAAGTGTATTCTATGTACCTGAGCTGAAGAATAATCTACTAAGTATTGGACAGTTGCAGGAAAAAGGTCTTACTATTTTATTTTAGCATGGCAAGTGTAAGGTGTTCCATTCAAAGAAAGGTTTGATTATGGTTTCAAAAATGTCCTCAAATCGAATGTTTGTCTCGCATGCTTTATCTCAGCCTATAGTATCCACTAGTTTCAAAACAATCACAGAAGGTATTGTGCAACTTTGGCATTGTCGGCATGGACATTTAAGTTTTAAAGGTTTAAAGACTCTTCAGCAAAAGCAAATGGTAAATGGATTACCACAATTTCAACCTCCCTCCAAGTTATGCAAGGACTGCTTGGTAGGGACACAACATAGGGATTCGTTTCCAAAAAGGAGTCCCTGGCGAGCTGCAGAGATTTTTTAGTTAGTGCATGCAGACATTTATGGACCCATTACACCCATCTCTAACAGTAACAAAAGGTACCTGCTTACTTTCACTGATGATTTTAGTAGAAAAACGTATGTTTATTTTTTGGTAGAGAAATCAGAAGCCTTTACTGTTTTCAAGAATTTTAAGACTCATGTCGAGAAGGAAACCAGTTCTTTTATGAAAAGCCTACAAACTGATCGAGGAGGTGAGTTTACATCCTAGGAATTTGTAACCTTTTGCGATGTGAAAGGCATACAACGACAACTAACAGCTACATATACACTACAACAGAATGGTGTTGCGAAACGCAAGAATAGAACTATCATGAATATGGTTCAAAGTATGCTGGCAGCAAAGAAAATTCCCAAAAATTTTTGGCCTAAAGTAGTGAATTGGGCAGTGCATGTTCTGAATAGAAGTCCAAGTTTAGCAATTCAAAACAAGACTCCAGAAGAAGCTTGGGGTAAAGTTAAGCCTTCAATTGATTATTTTAGAGTCTTTGGATGCATTTCTCATGTTCATATTTCTGCAATAAAAGAACTAAGCTGGATGACAAGAGTTTCAGTTGTGTTTTGTTGGGAGTTAATGAAGAATCAAAGGCTTACAGACTTTATGATCCAGTTTCGCAAAAGATTATTATCAGTAGAGATGTTGTATTTGAAGAAGACAAGCACTGGGATTGGGATGAGAAGTATGAAACATGTATTATATGTGATTTGGAATGGGGTGATTCTGAAGAAGAAGTAACTGTAAATGAAGAAGAAAATGAATCAAATGTTAATGCTGATGTAGAAGAAAATATAGAAGTAAATGAAGATGATGGTGCTGCTGAAACAGATTCTCAAATTGCAACAAGAAATCGCAGACCACCTGTCTGGATGAGAAATTATGAAACTGGAGAAGGCTTTTTGAGGAAGAAAATGAAGTTTAATTTGCCATGTTTGCAGTTGCTGATCCTATTTATTTTGAAGAAGCAGTTAAATTTTGAAAAGCAGTTAAAAGTGAGAAATGGAGGACAACTATGGATGTGGAAATGGAAGCAATAAAGAAAAATGGTACTTGAGAATTAACAGAATTACCTAAGGGAGGAAAGACAATTGGCGTAAAGTGGTTTATAAGACCAAGCTAAATGAAAATGGAGAAATAAAAAAGCACCAAGCTCGACTTGTAGCGAAAGGTTACACACAGCAATATAGGGTGGACTATGTTGAAGTTTTTGCACTTGTGGCACGTATGGAGACAATTAGTTTGGTGATTGCATTTTTAGCTCAAAGAGGGTGGTCCATTTATCAATTGGATGTGAAATCTGCATTCTTACATGGTGAGTTGAATGAAGAAGTCTTTGTAGAGCAACCTTGTGGTTATGTGCAAAAAGGAAATGAGCAAAAAGTTTATAAGCTAAAGAAGACACTTTATGGGCTTAAGCAAGCACTCTGTGCTTGGTACAATCGCATAGAAGCATATTTCATGAAGGAAGTATTTGAAAAGTGTGACTACGAGCATACTTTATTCATCAAGACTAACAAGGAAGATAAAGTTTTGATCGTAAGTTTGTATGTTGATGATCTAATCTTTACTGGAAATGATAAATCAATGTTTACAGAATTTAAACATTCAATGAAGCATGAGTTTGATATGATTGATCTTGGTAAGATGAGGTACTTCCTTGGTCTTGAAGTTTTGCAAAAACATGATGGTATTTTTGTTAACTAGAAAAACATGCCTATGAGGTACTACACAGGTTTGGAATGGATAAAAGTAATTCTGTTTTTAATCTCATTGTTCTTGGTTGCAAGCTTGTGAAGGATGAAGGAGGAGTTAAAGTAGACAATACTTACTATAAGCAGATTGTAGGAAGTCTTATGTACCTCACAACCACTAGACTAGATTTAATGTTTGTAGTAAGCATCATTAGTAGGTATATGGAGAATCCTACTGAACTACATCTATAGATAGCAAAAAGGGTGTTGTGTTATTTAAAAGGAACAACTGATTTCTGGATTTTTAATAGAAAGGGAGGAGATGATGAACTTGGTGCTTACACTGATAGTGACTATGTTGGTGATTTAGAAGATAGAAAGAATACATTAGGCTACGTTTTTTTTGTTGAGTTCAGGGGCAATTTCTTGGTCATCGAAAAAACAACCAGTGGTGAGTCTATCTACCACAGAGGCAGAGTTCATTGCTGGAACTTCATGTGCATGTCAAGTAGTATGGCTAAAAGAAGTTTTGGGAAAACTAGATCAATTTCAAAGCAAGTCATGTGTAATTCAATGTGATAGTAGCTCTGCAATCAAGCTTTCAAAGAATCCTGTAATGCATGGTCGAAGCAAGTACATAGATGTCTGTTTTCATTTTCTTCAAGATCTTACAAAGGATGGTATTGTGGAGTTGGTGCATTGTAATACACAAGATCAATTGGCTGATATAATGACTAAGCCACTCAAGCTGAACACCTTTGCCAAGCTGTGAGAACAATTGGGAGTCTGTTTTGAGAATGATGTAAATTGAAGCTGATAGCATTCAGTTTAAGGGAGGAAATGTTAGTTTTATGTTTAACTTAGTGGTCAAGTGGTCACTTATCACCACGTCTGTAATATCCTTTTATTTTGGTATCTGTTAATTGTTGATTTAGTCTTACTGCCACGATATAGCAGTTGTAAAACGTGGGCTACGTTTATGTTTATTTCAGTTTTCTTTGTAAGGCTATTTAATAGCCAAAGTTTGTTATTCAATCAAGTAGAGTGTGTGCGATTTCCTCCATCTCCTCTGTTTTATCTCTTCAGTCTATATTTCCTAACAATCCACTTAATTTGTCTCTTTATTTTGACACTTTATATATTTTAATTTTTTTAATTTAATAGTTAAGGAAGTGACTATTAGTGTATTGATATCTTTTTTAATATTTTTTTAAAATGTTTTAAAATGATAAAAACATATGAATAAAAAAATTAAAAAAAAAATAGACCAATTTGGCCTAGCAGTCAAATAGAGCGGTGCTGGTGACAGAGTAGCACCGCTCTATATATAGACCACGTACTGCTGAGGGCATGAGGGCTGAGCACACCGAACTGAACCCAAAAAACAAAAAAAACAAAAAAGGAGGAGAACGCCGCATCATCTTATATGGAGAGAAGAAAATCTAGGATTTCAATTTTGATATGTTTATATTTTGAAAGTACTATAATTTTTAATTTTTTTAAATATTGTATTAATGTTTATTTACGTTTAAGTTTTGAAGTTTATTTTTAGGAAAAAGCTAGAGCCACCGACTTTACGTACCAAGGATGGCTCCCGACTGAGGTGGCAGTAGCCACGTGGCTTTTTTAAATTAAAACAAAAAAGATTTTTTTTTTTAAAATGAAGCCACTCTCCATCTTGCTCTGGACCTCTTTTTCTCAGGTCACCTTCGGCAACACTACCTGCTCCGAGCTGCTCGATTTCGTTTGCAACCTCGATGCAAAATCCGACGTCGTTTCCGTGTGTAATTGGTAGCCACCGATCATTTGCGATGGTGCTATGTTCTGCTTGGCCGGCACCATAATTTTTGGTTTCTACTCCTCGACTTCGGGGAAACATGCCATCTTTTGCTTTGTCATGGTATTGTTTTTCAACATTGTGCCTCTCTTGTTGTAGATTTGACATAGAGTAATTCTACATAAAAACGTGAAGTACGTAAATGCCGCATAATCGCTTTGAAAAAGAGTGGTGTCTACTATTAAAAAATTATTTATTTATTTATTTTTATGTAGGTCTCACGTTTTATTCACTTTTTTCAAAACGATTATACGGAGGTTGCATAATTCATAATTGTAAATATATTTTCTCTTCGACATAAGACCCAATCATCAAGTTGCAATGGAACCCAAAAACCCAACAAATACCACTCCTTTTCACCGTATAGAGCCAGTTCTGCACAAATCAACAAAAACAAAGAAATTAAACGAAAATGAAAATTGAGAGAGAAATACACAACAAACTCAATCCATAATTTAGTAACTTTCCACAGTTTTTTTTTTTAAAGAAAATTTATTTTATTATTATCTGCAAGCAAAATTAAAACTAAAAAATTGAAGAATATTCTTTTCAAATTCAGCCAACCCATTTACCAAAACTGAAGAAGGCCTTGAAATATTTTGGGATTGTATCATAAAATTTCATTAAGTATGAGAATGAGATTATATATGAGATGTGATATGACATGAGATATGATATATGAGATATGAGATATAAGATATGAGATGAGATTTATGATATGAGATGAGATATCAGATATCAGATATGAGATGAGATATGATAATATGAGATGTGAGACATGAGATGATATATGATATATGATATGTGATGAGAGATGAGATGGGATATGAGATGAGATATGAGATATGAGATGAGATATGAGATGCGATATAAGATATGAGATATGATATGATGTATGAGATATGAGATATGAGATGAGATATGAGATGGGATATGAGATATGAGCTATGAGATGAGATATGAGATAGAATATGAGATAAAATATGAGATGAGATATGAGACATGAGATATGAGATGAGATGAGATGAGATGAGATATGTGATATGAGATATAAAGATGACATGAGAGATGAAATATAAGAAAAGAGATGAGATATGAGATGATGAGATTATATGAAATGAGATTAGATATGGGATAATATGAGATGAGATATATGATGAAATGAGATTAGACATGAGATGCTCTTGAGATATGAGGTGAGAGGTAAGATATAAGATGAAATATGAGATATGATATGAGATGAGAGATATAAGAGATAAGATGATATGATATGAGATGAGATAAGATTAGCTCATGAGAGAGCTAATGAGAGATGATGAGATGAGCTCATGAGATGTGAGATGAGAGATATGTGATGTGAGATCATAAGCTCATGAGATCAAATGAGATGAGATCATGAGATATGAGATGAGACGAGAGATATGAGATAAGACAAGAGATGAGCTATGAGATATGAGATGGGGAGATGAGATGAGATCATGAGATATGAGATGAAATGAGAGATATGAGATAAGAAGAGAGATGAGCTATGAGATATGAGATGGAGAGATGAGATGAGAGAGCTAATGAGAGATGATGAGATGAGTTCATGAGATGTGATATGAGAGATATGTGATGTGAGATGTGAGATTATAAGCTTATGAGATGAGATGGGATGTGATAAGTTGAGATGATATGATGAGAAGATGAGATGAGATCATGAGATGAGGTGGGATGAGATCAGAATAAAATATTGTTAGAATATTATTTTTATTTTGGGATTTAAAAAAATTGAGATGATTTCACTATCCAAACCAGGCTTAAATGCTTTTGTGGTGGAGCTACAGTACAAAAATCTCTAGCTTGCAGGTTGTCTTTCTAATATCTTCAACATATGTTCTTTCTTTTTTTTAGAAGTTAACTAGGTTATCCTTTTTAATTATCTACTTTGAGTATGCACAATATGCTGGCTACTTTGGAGCACTATGTATATATAAAATCACTTTCATGTGCTCGTGGAGGTAGATTATTTACAAGCATGACATTTATGGATGGATAAATGTTGCTTCTGTCTAGTGATATAATTTAGTTTTTGTAAATTCTGTTTCAAGTTTGTGAAGACTTCAATTCCCTTCAATTAAGTTGAGAAGTAGTGGTCTAGTGGAATACATGACCTTCTACCTCGATGATTGAAGGTTAGGAACTTCTTCTTCATAGACCACAATAGATGTGCCAAAGATTTCATTAGACCTAAAAGGATCAAAAGGCTTGCTACAAGCCTATATACGACATTGATCAAGGCTATGATTATTTTTCTTCTTCCAAATATATGAACAATTTCATTAGACAACAAAAAGGAAATGACAGTGATCAAGCTGACATTGTAACGCCCCACTTAAAAAGACCTTAGGACTTGGTCTTAGCACCCATAGTTCTAGTTAGTGTAAGTTGTCATTTTTTGGAGAAAGGAAAATTTTAAAGCTCGAATTGGCATAAGAACTCACACCTTTGGATTAGTTAGAATTATTAAAGCTTTATTAATCTTGAGGATAAATGTTAAGAGGCCAATAGAAGAATGACACATGACATATTGATGGGCTAAGCAATTGAGTTAAAATTTAGATGGATTTAAAAGAGCCCAAGAGTGGTTTATTAAGGGCTCTAGTTTACTAATATAAGATGGGCTAAGGATGGACATTAAAAACCTTAGGCCCAACTTGAGAGATATAAGACTTTAGACCCTACATAAAGGATACAAGACATTAGGCCCAACTTAGTGAGATCTAAGGTTAATGGTTCAATCTAGAAAAGACCCAAAACTAGGACCCAACCAAGTGGGCTATCGAGGCCAAGGATAGGCCCAATAAATCTGGATGGAAGACTCATGAATAAGTCCACTCCTAGACCCACAACCAATGCTTGTACATATGGCCCAATAAAAGCCCAACCCATGAAGCCCAAGCCTTGTATTTCATTTCACCCTTTCAAATGGGACCCACATACACCATATTATTTGTTCCATTTAACGAAGCCTCAACCACACGCCCCTAGGGCTCCTCTTCAACCTTGGTTAAGTTTTTAACTTGAGTTAAAGATCACTATTCATCTCACACATGAATAGTAACTAGAAGCATTCTGACTTGCATACTTTTCTTGAAATTCTTTTCTTCATTATATATTTTTTTGAAAATTTTGCCTTTTACACTTGTTTTGCATTCCTCTTAGTTAACCATTGAAAGTTAGAATTAACTCATCCTATGTCACTTGAAGCCAAGGCATGTCATGCCACCACATTGCCACCAATCAGCACCCTTGGTGCAAACCTAGCAACCCATGAACAAGGCTCCAAAACCAGTGCCTCTTGCACCAGATTTTCAAGAGGGCTTTTGCACCATTCATACCTCATTATGTCACCTAAAATCAACCTAAGAGTTGGCCAAAAACAGTTTCATAAGCCAAGCCAAAATCCCAACTATTTGCATGGAAACTTGAAGACTTGACTAGTCGACTATGCCTTCATCTTCAAGAAAATTTCTGCACCAAAACAGCCACCTTCCCCACTCCACCATCTTTGCCATTTCACCCAAAGAGAATTCATCAAAGCACTCAAGTGCTTGCTTGTCCAATTATCTCCCAAAGAAAGCAAAACCGATTGGCAATAGGAGAGGAATGCATAGGTCACATGGCTAAAACCATCACCAACTCACATTCCTTCATTTCTACTCATGCATGATCACATGAAAAGCAATCACCCCTCTCTTCCTCACCTGAAAAAGCTACCAAATGGAGGTCATCATACCTGCAAAACAGATCACAAGTTAGGACAAACAGATGATAAAAAACTAGGCAGTTTTGATACCTAACTTATCGACCACTAGCATGATTTCACCTTGGAAATCATTTTGATTTTTGTTTTAATTTCTGAACCAAGGCAGCACCTGCACCTATAACACACTTCTAGCCTTTTTCAATAAGGTCATCAAGTGATTTAGGACACTATTCATCTGAACCATAGCATGACACAGCTGAAAATCCACTCAACACCTCCACCGCCCGCCCCACCACTCACAACATTTCCCTTTAGCCAAGACCAATGCCCCTCCTTGCCTCTCACCCTCCATTGAGACTTATAAATACCTCATTTCACCCTTCACTTCTCCACACAACTCCCTCTAGCATTTTTTTAGTGTTCTTGAGAGCAAAACCTTCCTAGTGTGAAGAAAGGGTGAAGCCAAGTAGTGAGTAAGGGTTCTTGAAGTGTTACGATTTCTGTAAGTAATTTTGCTCTACCTTTTGTTGGGTTTTAGAATGACATGTTAGGTTTTGATTTATGGCATGAGAATGAGGATTTGATTGTTTTACATGGGGTTTAATTGAAAGAGATGCATATTGGTTCTGATTTGAAGTTTTTCTTGTGTGAATTGTTTTGGTATAAAATTTTAGCCATGAAATGTTTTGATATGATCTTGAATTTTTAGTAATGTCTTGAAAGAATTTTTGAAGGTTTAAATTTGAGGTAAAAGCATGTCATGGTAGGGTTATGAATCCATATCTTGTGTTGATAATAAAGCATGTTTTGGTTTTCACTTAATTGATATATACCTTGTGAAATCTTGGATAGGCCTCCAAAGCATGGGAGTTAAACATTTAGAAAAATCTTGTGATTGTGATAAGAATGAAAATGCATGATTTATTTAGGTTTTTAAACCTCTATTTGATAAGGAAAAGCTAGAAACATCATGCATATACACGATTTGATGGTTTTGTGATGATTTGATTTTAATCAATCCATAAGTGTTGGGATGAATTCGTGAAACCTGAATCTAAGTTATAAACATGTCCCTAAGATCATATTCTTGGTTGCCACTTGATGGAATCTGAGCACACATGCATCCATAGAGGTTATAGACTTGATCACAAATAGGCCCACAATGATGCATGCCACGGGTTGATTATTTTGACATAATTGTGAATTGACTCTTGCAATTATAAGAGCATAAATGATTTTAGAAAATAGGAAATATGAAGTTTGTGAAATTTGGAGTAATTTGAGACCAAATTGTAAATAGTAAAAAAAGTAAGGCCTAAGTGGCAATTTCAAGAAAATATAAGGGCAATTTTGCAAATATTGATTTGAACCCTTTGATTATAAACATCTTCCTTAGTTATGCAATTCCTAACTTAGAATAACTTTTATTACAACCGCACAAATTTTCTAACACCAGAAAAGTTTGTAAGTTAGTTTTTAACTTATTCTTAGATAATTTATTTATGATCTATGTATAAATGTCACATTCATGATATAAATGCCATCTTGAGCATGAAATATCATGTGATATACATTGAGCATTTAATTACTTGCTTGCATGACATATGTAATTTTCACCATTTTAGCATATTATGTGAAATTGTCATTTTCACATGAAGCATATTTCACAAGCACATGTTATGAAAAACATATTTAAGTATAGTATGAAAAAGAAATTTTGTTACAACTTCAAAGGCTATTATCCTAGTGTAACTTCTATATTTACTCTGGAGTGAGTAAAAATGAGTGTTGACTCCAAAGTTAATAAATAATCGTCAACGGGTTTCGAATGTATTCTTTTTAAAGAATATCGGAGTGAAGTTGTTTATGACACCTGAAGTTGGTGGGTGAATACGCTATGATGTTATGTTATGATGAAACATTATGTTACCAATGTATTGAGAACGAGTCTGCAAACAACGTAGTGTCAATATAAGTTGTATTATGGTCATCCGAAAGTACTCACAACCCATATAGGGAAAATGTGATGATACCATACGTTATGTTATTGTTAATGATAACTTTAATAATGATAAAAGTTATGTTTTGAAAAGCAAAATGAAAAATGTTCTTTGTAAGAAAATGTGCATTAAAGTTTCTATAAAAAATGTTAAGGAATCTTGATGGGAGACAAATACGATTTTTTTTGTTATGCATCTCATGTTTATCACTAGTCATGCATATCTTATCTCTGTACAAGTTGGTTGTTTAACTTACTGAAATTTTAAGTAAATCTTACCCTTGTGGACCTACTACCATTCCACCGGAATGATAGAAGTTGTGTCAGGACCAGCTTATGATGAGTAGGATGTACCGCTAGCTTCAGATAGTTGAGGATGAGCTTGATTTGGAGAAAATGTTGGACCTGATATTAACATTCATAGCATTGACTCTATACACTATAGAGTGGAAGAGAGAGTTAATTTGATTTTGTAGTTTTTTGTATTATGGAGATTCTATCTCTCACTTTACATTGAACTTATGTGGACCTCTTAAGTGAGGAAGTAACTATTTATGGTTTATTAATCATTGAAATATTTAGTTCATTATGACATTGAATATTTTTGTCACTCTTATTTTCGTTGCGATTGTTGCATAAAGCTAGTTGCATATTAGAATACATTACATATTACCTGTCATGAATGGGGTATGTAATTATATGTTGCATGTTTTAACGTTCTAAGTCTCCGTTACAACTCAAGCGGTGACCTGGGAGCATCACATCCATTCTCTTAAATGTATGGAACTTTTAATCCAATGCATCACAAAAGAAATAGCAATCTTAGGGTGCGTTTGGTTACACAACTCATCCCAACTCATCTCAACTCATCATTACACCTTTTTCAAATTCTAATACAAAATATAATAAACAATGCAACTTTTTTAAATTTCAAAACAACTTCAATATTAAAAAATAATATTCTAACAATATTTTATTATCTTAACTCAACTCAACTGAACTCATTTCAACATCCAAACTCACCCTTACTCTTCAAACTTTATTGTCATCAATCATACTAATTAGCACACAATATATTTTAAATAACTTGATACATTAATCGTCTAAATAAAAATAAATTAAAGTATGACATGTTAAGCTTATCTCCTTTAACTAGATTACACCACACTCTGCCTTTTCTTCCTTCTATGTATTCTTAAAAGCATATAGTGAGTTGTCAATCAAACTTGTGAGGGAGAACTTTATTGCACAGAGGTGGAGTGAAGTCTTGTCTATCCAGCTATTCTTGACTACATGAGCAATATCATATCTTTTACATATCAGTGGACGCGTACGCAAAAAATCAGGGCATCGTCGTCAGCAATGCATTGAACATTTACTTTGCTTTGTTTATTGTGGAGCAACGTGGGATTGTTGTACCTATGGCTAGGCAATCGATTGCCGCTTTGCTTTACGGAAAGAAACTTCAAATCTATTGACTATTGCCATTGCTGCTCAAGAATAAATGCTTCTGTGCTGGAGCTACAGTGCAGAAAGCTCCCAGGTTGGCTACTTTGGAGCACTAGTTTTTTTACAATAATCACTAAAAGTAACAGTACTTAATTTGTAATTTTTTTTTTCTGTAAATTAAATGACATGTTGGGTTTTTTTCAGCCTATCAGCTGTGTTTGAAAAATGAAATCAATTTGATTCATTTTAATTTATCTTAAATTAATTATTTATGAGAATTATTATTTTTTAATTTATTTATAAAAAAGTTAAACTCATCTTAACCTATTTTATATATTTTAACATAAAAAGTTAAATTCATTTTAATTTTAAAAAAGTTAAACACATATCTAAATAATTATTATTAACAATTCAATTCAACTCATCTTTAAACGGTTTTTTTAAGGCTCAGTTTGGATTAAGAATACTCTCAATTCATTTTATCGCATCCTAATATCCTATATCATAATTACAATTTTTTAAAATCTCACATAAAATATAATAAATAATTTAATTTTTTTAAAATTTAAAATAATAATAATATTAAAAAATAATATTTTAATAATATTTTATTTTATTTTTAACTTTTATCGTAACACACATATCATCTCAATTCAATGGCTAAACCTCACCGAACCTTATCGTGAGATTTTGTTTAATTTGGATTAGATATTTGGAAGCATGAAAGTCAAGCTATTAAAGTACGCGTATCGTGTTGCAGAAAGAGTAGGTAGGTTGTCATTGGCAATGGCAGGTACAAATTCTTGGGTCGCAATTAATAATGTATATGGCACTCTACATCTTTCATGCCTATTTCTCCTCGACATGTGTCCTTCAACTTTCCTTGAAGTTAAAAGTTGAGATTTATTTTTGTCTTTTTCGTTTCCCAAATTACAAATAAGAATCTAACTGTTTTTTGTTCTTAAAAAAACTCAAAGGTGAAAACAAATTGAAAATGAAAAAAAAAAAAAATCAAATTTGCGTAGATTCGGTGATTAGAAGAAAATACTTTTAGTATTTTGTCTTATTTTTATTTTATTATTATAATTTTTAAAATTTTTATATAAAATATAATAAATAATTTATTTTTTTCAAATATCAAAATAATAATATTAAAAAATAATATTATAATAATATTTTTTTCAATTTTTATTTTTCATTTAAAACAATCTCTTCTCATCTCTAAATTCAAATTAACTCTTAAAAATATGATAAGTTACCGACACATTTCCTGTATGTCCCGAAAAGTATAATTCACTTTTTATTCATTTCTTTATATTCTTAAATGTTTTAAAAAAATTACAACACTATTTAAAAACATTTTCTTGATTATTTAAAAAAAAAAAAGTAATCGAAAAAATGTCTCGGGTCCCGCCTCCTGGTGGCCCAAACATTTTCCTAGAAGTATATATGCCTTCCTTCAATCTTAGGATCACGCAATTTACAATGAGCAATAAATGTAGTATGATTTATACATTGTATTTTTCTCTTTCTTCATTAGTTTTTTTTTTTTCCTATTATATCATTAATATTTCCAAAATACAACCTAAATAATGGCAAAATTATCACGTCGACACTTCTTAAATGTTTTTTGTGACGTACGAATCGTCAATTGACTTTAGCTCAAATGGTTATTGAATTTGAATTAAAAAAAAATGGTTATTGAATTTATTGTTATTTTCCCCATGTAGAATATAATGCATTTTAAGAAGTTTACTATGCACCACTTAGTACCAAAGAGCAATATAATTAAAACGACAAACTCCAAACATACAAACATGTTTTGATGGCAACACTTGGAACACTTTCCAAAAGTGCATGCAGTTCTACTTTTTAGTTGCCTTTTCATGTTATAGGGCATGGTTCATGCCTACTTTGAGGTAAGTTTTGCGAAAAACGCTACTTTTTTCCGTTGGTAGCTCTCGTTGGTTTTTTTTTTTTNTTACGTAAAAGTAAATTTATAAATTAACATTAATTTACGTACCGTTAGATCTAATTTATGATAAAAGTAACTATATAATCAGACGTATCATATCAAGTCACGTCAATTTGTAAATTTATTTTTGTAAAATTCTTATGTGATTAGTGTATTTTTCTATTAATTTTAAGATATAACAAATAAAATTTTTTTTATACAAGATATAGCAAATAATTAGGTGATCAATAACCGATTAATTAAGAAGACAAGTGAAAACTGACGGATGGCAAATGAGTGGTGAGGCCTCACCCAGTCTCCCTTATTATATGGTGCATATCTTAACAAACATATGCGGCGTTTTGCATGCCATTTGGTACCTTTTCCCTTTTCTATTTTAAAAACTTTGTAACCGTTCCATTAACCTAAGGGACTTCTGCTTTGAATATTTGTATTATCATTATTATTATTATTATTATAATTATAAATTGGAGGAATAAAAAGCAGAGAATGAAATAACATCAATCATTCATTATTTCATTTTCCTAAATGAAATCAAAATTACTAAATATTTTATCCAACCTTATAAACACTCAATAATCTATTTTACATGGTTAACTCTAACATTTAGGTAAATATTAAAAAAATATTGAATGAATTATTAGATACTTTTACTTCACATCCTATCCTTAAATATCTTTTCTATAATCATTAAAAATAGATATAATTTTGATAAAGTATTAAATATCTTGAATTATATTTCTGTCAATATTTGAATTGATTCAGAGGTGGAGATAAAAGCATTCCGATAGAAGATTATTCTCCGATTCTTGTTCTTTTATTCCTATATCCTATCGACGCTATTCTATACCGATAAATTATATCCATTTTATTTTATTTATCTCCAAACTCTTTTTCCTATAAATATGTAAAACAACATGACTGGCTAGGGGAGGAAGAAGATAGAAAGAAACAAGAATAGGAGAGTAAGAAGAGGAGGAGGGTCTTCCAGTAGAGACTTGTCATCTTTTCTCTAGAATCAAACTTACATAAAAAAAAAAGAGAGAGGAAGAAAACGAAAGCGTCATTTGAAGCAGCGGGTAACGGAAAGGGGAAGGTGATCCATCTTCTTTCGGAGAAAGTTTATTCATTTAATTCAGAAGAAACCAAAAAATAATAGTAATCTCGCTTTCCAGTCAGGTTGTTTCTCGCATTATATTGATGGGAATTTGCTTTTGACATCCGAGTGAACAAAAGTGTCGGGGTTTAAATCTGTGGAACAGAGATAAACAGAGAGAGAGATAAATGGGGATGTACGAGCCTATTAGAGGGCACGATGATGTTGAGAAGGAGCAGGAGGAGAAGAAGCGTGGAGTGAGACATTCGGTTGAAGGTGAAGATGATGTTGAAATGGCCGTTCATGCAAGATCCGGCACCGCCATTCCCAATGCCGATCGTGATTCTAATAAGATTGAAGAGGAAAGTTCCAAGCAAAAGCGTCACCAGCAACAACGTCTTGTTTCGCTCGACGTTTTTCGTGGCGTGACTGTTGCGGTAATCTTTCTCGTCTATTTCTCCTATTTTTCTTCATGTACGTACGGTTTTTGGGAAAACTGGAATTGCACCGCACCGGCACTGCACAGTCTCCTTCTTCTTTTTCATTTATTTTTTATTTGTTTCTCTCCAATCAAAAATTTGGGAGTTAAAACTTCAGATGCAGAGGAGTCAAGGATCAGACGACGTCGTCTTCATTTGGCTTCAATTCTCTGAAGTCCGAGGAAGAATTCGATGGTTTGACTTGTGTTTTAATTGACTACGTACTAATAATCAATTATTGTTTGCAATACATAAAGGGACCATTTTTTAAAGTATTTTCTGCTCCATTCATCTGGATAAATCTTCTTAACATTTATTTCCTTCTTTCCAATCCTGTCTTACTTGATCTGTTTTCTTTCATTCCACATGCAAAACTATTTTGCCATAGAAATTGGGAGAGCCAAAATAATATATATGAGGAAAGAAGACTTGGACTTCTGCCTAGTTTGTAAAGAAAGTGTTCAACCAAGATGAAGACTTTTCATCATATACATATATATATATATATATATATTCGTACTCCCACGAAACGGTTGCAATTTAAGCTTTGTACGTTCCAATAAACACGCACCTTTCAGCTGCGTTTGAGTTTGCTATATCACATAATGAATTCTATATTTGTTTGTAAAGTTATTTTCGTAAGGTCTATTTCTCTATTTGTTCTGTATTTATGGTAAGTGGGTTAGAGATGCGTTGTAGGTGTTGTTTTTATATTAGAAAAAAGAAAAGTCCTTGGCCCTTGAAAGAGTTAAAGGTCGAGAGCTTTTTATGCTTACGACGACTTGATTGGGAAACTTAACGATCTTCCTTTATGAATCTTTACGCTAAAGAAATCAACAACCACGATCCGAGCACATAATAATCAATGCACCACTGTCCTTTTTTCGTTAGTTAGTCATGGCGGGACACCCAGACGGCCGCCGGTTCACGGCCACCATGTTGGCGTAGCGAGTACTAGTCCTATGGCATTTCTCCATCCTCTTTCAAGCCGGTTGATAACAGCTGGCCGTGTAAAGCTTTGGCTGGTTAAGATATGCTGGGTAGCTAACACCGCCATGCGTTTTAACCTAGTACGTGAAGACTTCATAGTTCATACCATACTACCAATGATGCCCAAGTCCTTAGTGGAAAACAGCTAACGTTCTATACCTTTAAATATCATTGAGGCCTTGAAGGCAGATAAAATAAGGGAATGCGTATAAAAGACTTATATAGTTGTTGATTTTAGTTTGCCCTATATTAACTAACTGTAATTGGTTTGTCATTTGGTTAATGATTGTGTCCAGTAATGCGTGCTTAGCTCTTGATAAAATGGAAAACTGGCAGTGTGTTTTACAGCATGATGCTTGTATGGACTTTTTTATTTCTGAACTTGGTTTTGGGTAGACTGAAAGGGCAAAATTTATTAACTCTTTGAAATTTGCACCAATTTTCTTTGTTATGTCCAAATCATGTCTTTTAGCAAGATGATGTTAAGGCAAGACATAAGGCCTGTTTTTTTTATGTACTAACAAGGATGTATATCCTCCATGTACATGCTAAATAAAGTTCCCATTTGCCAATGGCCTTTGGCCTGACTGGCACTGACCCCACTATCTTATGAATGAAATCTGATCTGGGGTTGGGATCCTCCCATCCCCGTTGCCTAGAAAAAATAAAGTTTAATCTTGTCTATACTCTCTACATTAGTTCTCTTTTCAAATTTCTCTCATTCTTGATGCAGCTAATGATATTCGTGGATGATGCTGGTGGAATCCTACCTGCAATTAATCATTCGCCTTGGGATGGTTTAACACTCGCAGATTTTGTCATGCCATTTTTCCTCTTTATTGTTGGTATCTCACTTGCACTTACCTACAAGGTATCTCTTGCTCTGGGAATGCATTGCTTTTATCCTTGACATCCCAGTAGTTAATTAATATTCGATGAGGTCAATATGAAGTGTTTCTTTCATTTCTCTTATTATAATTTGAGTATTTTCTTGTATTCCTGTTCAATGTAGAGAAGATTACTTAGATATTCACGATATATTGTATAAAATAATCTTATCAAATGGATGCTAATTTTACTACAATTGATCTCTGAGTCTAACAAAAGGATTTTGCCCTCCACAGAATTTGTCATGCAGAGCTGTTGCAACTAGAAAAGCAATACTACGGGCTCTAAAGCTTTTAATGTTAGGCCTGTTTCTTCAAGGTGCTTTACCAGATCTTTAGTTTTATCCTTCTCTGTACCTGGATTTCTTTTAAGCTACCTTGAAGATGAAAGCAAACTGCTATAGTTGTAGTAGCAGCAGTGTTACTAATAATAAGATTGGGTTTGTTGCATAACCAGAGTATTTCAAGTTCAATAATCTTTTGGCTTGTTTCTTCAGAAATGTATATTTCATTTGTTTTTACTGAATGTCTATTCTCTGTCCCATCCAGGTGGCTTCTTCCATGGCCTTAATGATTTAACTTATGGGGTGGATATTGAACATATGAGATGGATGGGTATACTACAGGTATGCTTCTTTTTGTGTGTGTGTGGCTAGGTTTCTCCTATTGAAATGTTTATTATGCCAGGCACCATAAGGAAGAAGTTTAGTTAAGAGTGGATATAGTTTTATTCAAACATATACTTATAAAAAAAAAGTTTTATTCAAAAATATGTTAGTTGAACTTGATAGCAGAATCTTACTACTTCAGTGGTGTCTTCACTCAGGAAATGCCTTTAGCTCTTATGTGCAGTGCATTATTCATCATCTTTAAAATAACACATTTTTTTCCTTCTCCACC
>QEOT01000876.1:46882-96074 GCA_003123785.1 Pterocarya stenoptera | reverse complement strand
TAGTGCTTTGTTAATTTGTTGTCCTTAAACACGCTACTTCTCTTTCTTTCTCAGGGCTTTGGTTTTGATGCTTAGCACTCTATACCTTTCCTTGTTATATGGCTTGTATGTGCCTGATTGGGAGTATCGAATTCCAATTGAAACTTCCTCTTCTCCACCAAAATTGTTTTCAGTGAGATTTGATCTCTATTTCTTCCTTTCTAATTATGTTATATGCAGTTAAAGAGTTCTGAATTATGGTTTTCCATATAAAACTGGTGACTGAATGGTTCTCTTTGGAAGGTGAAATGTGGAGTGCGTGGTGACACTGGGCCAGCTTGTAATTCTGTTGGAATGATCGACCGCAAGATATTGGGTATACAACATTTATATAAACGACCAGTCTATGCACGGACACAGGTATCCTATTTTAGAGTTACATATAATTGCTTTTTGGTTGCTTTGTTAGGTCTCATATTTTCTTTGTTCCTTCGTTCACAGCAATGCAGTATTAACTCCCCAAGTAATGGTCCATTACCTTCTGATGCCCCATCATGGTGCCAAGCCCCTTTTGATCCTGAAGGACTTCTAAGGTCTGTTCACAACCTTTTCCCCCCATTGTAAATATGGCCATTGGATGACCTTTTTTCTCACAGACTGAAACACATCATCTTAGTCTGTAAGAAAATATGAGATCGATTGTATAATTTACTGTTAATCTTGATTCGCTTGTGTTTCAATTTTGTTCTTTTTGACTGACTGCCTTCTTTATTGTTGTAGTTCAGTGATGGCGATTGTTTCCTGTTTTGTTGGTTTGCATTATGGGCACATTATTGTCCATTATAAGGTGACAATGTCAGAGCTTGCTTTCCTTCCCTTACCAAAGGTTTATATTTTTTTCACAAGTTTTTCTCCCCATATCCAGGACCATAGAGATAGGATCTTTCACTGGATGGTTACATCATCATGTCTTGTTGTCTTGGGGCTTGGCCTGAACTTATGTGGTAACTAGTCTCGGTACATTTTTATTAAGAAGGAATATATGGCAGTTGGTAGTTACCCTACTTGCAATCCATTCCAATTGATGCTCCATTGTTGCAGGGATGCATTTTAACAAGGCTCTCTACACATTCAGTTACATGTGTTTCACTGCTGGTGTTGCTGGCATTCTCTTTGCTGGAATTTACTTCACGGTAGGATCTTTTATGATTGATCCCGTTTAACGAAGTACTTTTACTTTGCTCACTTACTCATCATTATTGCTCATCATTGATCTCCATATAAATGTTATATCCACACTATAAATGGCAGAATAATTTGTCAAATTTGCTAGAGAAGATGATGATCATGAAGTTTTCCACAGGTTGATGTATGTGGCTGTAGACGTCCCACCTTTGTGATGGAGTGGATGGGAATGCATGCGCTGATGCTTTATATCCTTGCAGCCTGCAATGTCCTGCCAGTTTTCCTCCAGGGATTTTATTGGAGGAGGCCTCAGAATAATATTGTAATCTCCTCTACTCCCTGTTGTTGAGTCTTACATGCATCTGTGACTCATTAAATTGTGTTCTTATAACCTTTTCATCACCGACAGCTTAGGTTAATTGGAATAGGAAGATGAAAGGGTTAACGGGTTACACTTTCCCCGCAGCTGCACTTTCAGTTTCAAGGTCTTGGGGCTGCATCGCTCAACTTACCTTATTGATTTTGGGTGGTTGCTGTTAGTGCCACCAGAGAATTTTGGAATCAGGTCTTTATAGAAATGGAGGCAAACTTTCTCCTCTAATGTGAACAACAAACTCCAATGTAGCTTCTGTATAAATATGTAGGTAGAGCCTTTTTATTTTATTTTATATATATATAATTTGTAATATGTAGGTAGAGCTTTAAACAGGGAAGGCTCATTGGAACTTCATGCTATCTTATTCAAAAGATGTCTTTTTCCCACCATTAGGACTCAAACATTTTATGATGGTAAGCACATAACAATGGTAAAGAAATATGTCTATCATAAGAAAGCTGGGATTACATTGTTGGGAACATATGTATGGCATTTTATTCAGATGACATCGAGGAAGAGAAGATTATCAAACAGCCCCATTATTACAAATAAAAAGAAAAAATAAACAAAAAGCAAATCCATTGTCAAACCCACAGTTGAAACCATTCAATAAAACGAGATCACTCAAAGTTATTAAGGGAAGGAGAACATTTTCCAAAACCCAAAGCAGACTTAAAAACCACAGAAACAGGGGCTAGGAATGGGATCCACTCCTTTGCGTATGCAACCGATGTCAATGGCGAGTCGTTTTGAGGTCAGGAAGAGGAGGTTTATAGTAATGAAAATGAGGTGGAGAATCATTAAACAGCTAGTATTGTGTATACGGTCTGTACTATGGTGAGCGCAAACAGGAAGATGGCAGCAATAAGGGAGAGAATAGCCCAGGGATTTCTGAAATAGAATGAGATTGGCCCGCCACCTATTCCAGGGCTTCTTGCAGTACCCACTGACCCTTTTATGCACTACATCGAGGCTACTTTCTGGGTCGAGCGTTATTTCCTTAGAGAGAGAGTTGAAGAGCTTGGCGACAGCTTTGTCACTTCCAATGGCATTCTGTATGATTTTGCTCGAATGCAGGAGGGCAACGTCCATCTCATTGTCGATGATGTTGTCCATGAAAGAGATATAGGAGGTAATCTCGTTGCCGGCCCCGACATGGAAACGCTCAAAGGCTGTTAAGTTCAGGAATATCGACTCGGTGGCATCGTCCACAACGATGAGTGGAAGCCTAAGCACCCCGCCGGCGAAAGTGATGTCTTTGAGGCTCGCTTTTTGTTTACCTTGAACTGGATTCCGGCTTCGTTAAGCTCTGTTGCAGATCTTATGATCTCGTCATCGTCACCACTTGGCTTAATGCCCTGTCCTGTCCGCGTGTTTTCCTTTGGCTGAAGCAGAATCTTCCTATAAACATCCAATACGTGCAGGCAGTTACCCATCTCTCAGTAATGGGCTTTGGGGAACCAAGACTTGAGTATGAGTTCATTGGCACGTTCTTTTTTCTGCTCAAGAGTCATGGTTTCTTTGTTAATTCAGGAACGTCGTCACATTAGCACTAATTAATGACCGTTCGACGATTTCACTTGAAGTCACACAAGTGTCGTGTAAAAGATTTTTTTTTTCTTTTAAATAAAACATAAAAATAGCACTAAGCAAATTCACAGTGACCAGTTTATATTTAACTTCAAATCTAAAAAATAACGAAAGTTGAGAAAAAGTTGCAAGATTTTGATTGGATTTGAGTAGTGAGGTGATCTCAAATATTCTATGAATAATAATAAAAAAGTAATTATAAAATATTAAATAGTAATAAATAATAGGTAAAAATTAATAATAAAATAATAAATAATAGAGAAATTTAACCTTGGCTGGATGATTATTAACGTTGGGTCTTTTCTCATCAACTTCAGGCAGTAGTTCAAGAACCTGCATTGGGATTTGATTTTCAAGTATCAGCATGTCGCGCCTGATATGGGGCATGATATACAGTTTACCGTGTTTGCTGAATATCGGATCCTTGGAATCATCGTCCTCCAATTGATTCGCAGTACTGGCAAGCAGGATTTCGAGCATAAAGCATCCGTCGAGAGCCATCATTTTTAAGAATCCGTGTGTGTCCTTTTCCCATTTGGGATCGAGCGGCTCGTACGAGTCTTTCAAATCCTGCACGACCTTAGTTAAAGCGACGACGAACGATTGAACAGGTTTTCCACATCTCTTGAAGAAACGGAGCAATGCCCTGTGCTTGTGCTCCTCCATCCGCTGTAAATTAGGTGCTTCCCCGTGATGGTAAGGACCGAAGGAGACTGTCTGCTGCATGTAGGCCTTGCCTAATCCATAAATTGACGTGACTTCATCTAATCTGTTAAATTTATTTTACAATAAAAATAATTTTATAATCTAACGAATAACATCAAGCAACATTAGTTTATAAATTTTTTTTTTGTGTAATCTATTTGTGGCTATAATATTTTCCTTCTCTTAAAGGATGCCTCTACATCATGTTATGTAGTTCACCCTATCTACTAGCTCAACTTCTCCAATTTAACCAAACAAAAATAGAAACTTACTATAGCTAGAAAGTAAAATATTTGCCTTTTACCTCTTTCAATGTAGACTATTTTAAGGGATTGTTCGCCAAATTTTAGTTTGCATTTACATTTGGTTAAGCCAATGTGAATGCTCTTGCTTTGCATATTTAATTAATTAATTGAGTATCAGATCAAATATGTATCTCAAGCATGCATCTTACTTTTCGTTCAATTAATTGATTTTTTATTTTTTTTTTGAATTTGCAATTAATTGATTCTCACTCCATAGCTCGGCCCACTAGTCCTAAATATTTGGAGAATGAGATGAGACATAATTTTGTGAATAATAATAAGATGGTTTGTAAATATGAGTGAAATAGTTTGAGTTAAATATTTTTTAAATTTTTAAGTAGGATTTTAAACAGGAAAAGCTCTTTCGAACTTTTTGTGGCGTATCTTATTCAAAAGATGTTTTTTTTTCCCACCATTAGGACTCAACATTTTATGATAGTAAGCACAGAAGAATGGTAAAGAAATATGTCTATCATAAGAAAGCTGGGATTACATTATTGGGAACATATGCATGGAATTTTATTCAGATGACATCGAAGAAGAGAAGATTATCAAACAGCCCCATTATCACTAATAAAAAGAAAAAATAAACAAAAAGCAAATCCATTGTCAAACCCACAGCCGAAACCATTCAATAAAACGAGATCACTCAAAGTTATTACGGAAAGGAGAACATTTTCCAAAACCCACAGCAGACTCAATGTAAAACCATAGAAACAGGGGCTAGGAATGGCATCCACTACTTTGCGTATGCGACCGATGTCAATGGCGAGGTGTTTTGAGGTCAGGAAGAGGAGGTTTATAGTAATGAGAATGCGGTGGAGAATCATTTGACACCTAGTATTGTGTATACGGTCTGTACTATGGTGAGCGCAAACAAAGATGGCAGCAATAAGGGAGAGATATTGAAATTAATGTGCTTATCTTCCTTATATGCAACATTTATTTCCTGCTGTGTTTCAAGTAAATGGTTGAGTTAATATGTGTTTGATTACAATGTAATGTAAGCTGAAGAGTCACAAGTCTGTTTTATCTATATAGCCGTGTGATCAAGAAAAAAAAAAAGTGTGAGATACGTACTCTCTGTTTTTTCAGAATTCTCTCTGTTTTTTCTACTTCATTTCTTCACTTTTATTCCTATTTCCTTCAACTCTAACAGCTGGTATCAGAGCAGCTTTGGTTTGGTTTGGGTTGAAAATATGTCTGCCTTTGGAGCAACAGCACCAGTCCCTATCTTCAATGGAGAAGGGTATGATTTCTGGAGCATCAAGATAAAGACCTTCTTCATCTCTCAAGATTTGTGGGAGGTGATAGAGAAAGGAGTTACTACTCCAACTGAAGGCCAATCTGTTGCAGTCCAGGAACAAATCAAGGTTGAGCAACAAAAAGATGCAAAGGCATTATTTGTGCTTCAACAGGCTGTAAGTGACTCTATTTTCCCTAGAATGATGCGACCTACAACTTCTAAGCAAGCATGGGATATTTTACAATTAGAGTTTCAAGGAAATGTAAAAGTAAAAATTATCAAACTTCAAGGTTTGAGAAGAGAGTTTGAAAATTTTAAAATGAAGGAAAATGAAAGGGTTAAAGAGTACTCTTTTAGATTAATTGAGTTGGTTAATCAGATGAGGACCTATGAAGAAGAAATTTCTGACTAACGCATTGTTCAAAAGATTTTAATCAGCCTCACAGAGAAATTTGATCATGTAGTTGCTGCAATAGAAGAAACTAAGGATTTAAATACTTTAAGCATTACTGAGTTGTTGGGGTCTTTACAAGCACATGAACAAAGAGTTGAGAGAAGAATAGAAGATACTCTTGAAAATGCATTTCAATCTAAAGTAAATGTAAGATCTCAAAAGCCAAAAGATTTGAAGAAATAAAGTCAGAATTTTTCAAAGAAAGGAGAGAAAACTTGGAAAGATGAGAAGAAGAAAGGTAAACAAAGGGAATTTCCACCTTATGGAATCTACAAAAGAACCAATTATGCTGAAAAGGATTGCTTTCATAAAGGCAAACCTCAATGTACTAATTGTAAAAGATTTGGCCATATTGAGAAAGACTACAGGTTTAAAACCAGCCAACATGCAAACTATAGCGAGGAGAAGAATGAAGAACACCTGTTTTTTGCTTGTCAAGCTACTGTTAACAAAGCTAGCAACATCTGGTTTATTGATAGTGGATGTAGCAACCACATGGCAGCAGATGAGGAAGTCTTCTCGCAGCTTGATGAATCTGCCAAGACAAAAGTCAAGATGGGAAATGGTGAATTAGTGGAGTCTAAAGGCAAAGGAACATTTGCTATTCAAACAAGGAAAGGTACCAAGTATATTAAAGATGTTTTACTTGTCCCTTCCCTTGAACAAAACCTGTTAAGTGTTGGTCAAATGATTCAAAATGGTTACTCTTTACATTTTGGAGATAATACACGTCGAATTCTTGATAATAAAAATAATCTGGAGATAGCAGAAATTAAAATGGGCTGCAATAGGAATTTTCCTATTGAATGGCAGCATCCTAAAGCTATGAGTGCAGAGATTAATAATTCCACTCTTTGGCATCAAAGGTTCAGGCATTATAATTATGATGCTTTGAGACAATTGCAGCAGAAAGAGATGATCAAAGATTTGCCACTAGTGCAAGAATAGAAGGCTGTTTGTGAAGGATGCATGCTTGGAAAGCAACACAGAAGATCATTCCCATTTGAAAGTACATGGAGGGCCAAAGAACCATTGCAATTGGTTCACTCGGATGTGTGTGGTCCAATGAGAACACCATCACTAAATCAAAACAGGTACTTTCTTTTATTTATTGATGATTATACAAGGATGACTTAGGTCTATTTATTGAAGGAAAAATCAAAAGTGTTGGGATTTTCAAGAAATTTAAACTAGCAGTTGAAACTCAAAGTGGTTTCAAGATGAAAGCCTTGAGAAGTGACAGGGGCACTGAAGACAATTCTCAAATGTTTGACAAATTCTGTGAAGAAGAAGGCTTGGAACATCAGCTCACGGTTGCATACACTCCTTAGCAAAATGGAGTTTCTGAAAAGAAAAACAGAACCGTAATGGAGATGGCTAGATCAATGTTTTTGATAAAAAAATTGCCATTAAAATTCTGGTCTGAAGCAGTAAACACTGCTGTTTATTTGTTGAATAGATGTCCCACAAGTGCTTTGCCAGATAAAACACCATTTGAAGCATGGTATGGCAGAAAACCTTCAGCTAATTACTTAAAGGTGTTTGGTTGTATCTGTTTTGTGCATGTTTTAGCTCCAAAGAGACACAAGTTGGAGGAGAAATCTCAAAAAGGGATCTTTATAGGATATAGTACTCAATCAAAAGGGTATAGAGTCTATATCTTGGAAACTGAAAAATAGATCATAAGTCGAGATGTTCAGTTCAATGAAGGTGATTTCTGGGATTGGGAAGCTAGTGACGTTTCAAACAGAAGTATTTCTGTTCCAGTTGAAAATTCAAAACCTGGAATTGATCATGCTGCTCAGAATGAAGAAATTGAAGACCTTTCAGATAGTTCAGATGATTCATCACCAAGGAGGTTTAGATTTTTGAATGAGATTTATGAGAGTTGTAATTTCCTCTCATTAGAACTTGAGAACTTTGAAGTAGCCTCAAAGGATGAAGTCTGGGTCAAAGCCATGGAGGAGGAAATGAAGATGATTAAGAAAAATGATACATGGGTGTTGGTTGATCTACCTCCAGAAAAAGAAGTTATTGGTGTGAAATGAGTTTATAAAACCCAGCTGAATCCAGATAAGTCAGTACAGAAATATAAGGCCAGATTAGTAGTGAAGGGGTATGCTTAACAATTTGGAAGAGACTACAATGAAACCTTTGCACCTGTTGCAAGGTTAGACACAATCAGATCACTGATTGCATTGGTAGCAAACAAGAAATGGAGAATTTATCAGTTAGATGTGAAATTTGCTTTCCTAAATGAAGAATTGCAAGAAGAAGTGTATGTGAGTCAACCAGAGGGGTTTGTTGAAGAAGCTGGAAAAGTATTGAGATTAAAGAAGGCTTTGTATGGCCTAAAACAGGCACCTCGGGCCTGGTATGGGAAGATAGACAATTATTTTCTTAACCAAGGATTTCAAAGGAGCAAAAGTGAACATACACTCTACACAAAGTATCAAGGAGCTGCTGATATATTAATTGTTTCCTTGTATGTTGATGATCTGATTTTTACAGGAAACAATATTCAAATCATTGAAAGTTTTAAAGAAAATATGATGAAGACCTTTGAAATAACTGATCTCAGCATGATGAATTATTTTTTGGGAATGGAGGTATATCAAGAAGAGGATGGTATCTTCATTTCTAAAAAAAAAATACACTGAAGAGTTGCTGTCTAAGTTTAATATGCTCGGGTGTAAAGCAATAGCAACTCCTCTAGTTGCAAGAGAAAAATTTTAAAAAGATGATGGAGTTAAAAAGGCTGATCCAGCTCAATTTAGAAGTTTGGTTGGTAGTCTTCTTTACTTAACTGCTACAAGACTAGATATAATGTTTGCTACAAGTCTATTGTCAAGATTTATGCAAGAACCTAGCCAAGTTCATTTCGGTGCAGGAAAAAGAATCCTCAGATACTTGCAAGCAGGGACTATTAATTATGGAATTTGGTTTAAGCATTGTCCAAATGGAGAACTTATTGGTTATAGTGACAGTGATTGGGCAGGCTCAATGGATGATTTAAAGAGCACCTCAGGTTTCTGTTTTAGTCTAGGCTCAGGTGTATTTTCATGGAGTTCAAGGAAACAAAATGGTATTGCTCATCCACTGCAGAAGCTGAATATGTTGCAGCTGCAGATGCTGCAAATCAAGCTATTTGACTTACTAGAATCTTGAAAGATATGGGTGAGAAGCAGCTGAAATAAGTTGAGATTTACTGTGATAATAAGTCTGCAATTGCCATTGCCAAGAATCCTGTTTTTCACAATAGTACAAAGCATATTGCAATAAAATATCACTACTTAAGAGAAGTTGAAGCTAGTGGAGAGATTCGATTGAAGCACTGCAGTACTGAAGAACAACTTGCAGACATTTTCACTAAATCTCTGCCAAGAGACAGATTTCAAATGTTGAGAACCATGCTGGGAATTACAGATAAACACATTAAGGAGGAGTATTGAAATTAACGTGCTTATCTTCATTACATGCAACATTTATTTCCTGCTGTGTTTCGAGTAATTAGTTGAGTTAATATTTGTTTGATTACAATGTAATGTAAGCTGAAAAGTCATAAGTCTCTTTTATCTATATAGCCGTGTGATCAAGAAAAAGAAAAAGAAAAAGTACTGTGCGATACGTTATCTATTTTTCCAGAATTCTCTCTGTTTTTAATTTTCTACTTCATGTCTTCACTTTTATTCCTATTTCCTTCAACTCTAAAAAGAGAATAGCCCATGGATTTCTGAAATAGGTATGAATGAGATTGGCCTTCCACCTATTCAAGCGCTTCTTGCAGTGCCCACTGACCCTTTTACACACTACATCGAGGCTACTTTCTGGGTCGAGCGTTATATCCTTAGAGAGAGAGTTGAAGAGCTTGGCGACAGCTTTGTCACTTCCAATGGCATTCTGTATGATGCCGCTCGCATGCAGGAGGGCAACGTCCATCGCATTGTCGATGATGTTGTCCATGAAAAAGATATAGGAGGTAATATATATTCTGGTTGCCGGCCCCGACATGGAAACGCTCAAAGGCTATTAAGTTCAGGAATGTTGACTCGGTGGCATCGTCCACGACGATGAGTGGAAGCCTAAGCTCCCCGCCGTCGAAAGTGATGTCTTTGAGGCTCGCATATTTGTTTACCTTGAACCGGATTCCGGCTTCATTAAGCTCTGTTGCAGATCTTATGATCTCGTCACCACTACTGGTCTCCCCTCGTGTTTTTTTTTTATGGTTTCCCTTTTGCTGAAGCAGGCTCTTCCTATAAACATCCAACACGTGCAGGCAGTCGCCCATCTCTGAGTAATGGGGTTTGGGGAACCAAGACTTGAGGACGAGTTGATTGGCACGCTCTTTATCCTGCTCAAGAGAGTTATCGTTTCTTTGAAAAGAATTTTTAAAAAAATAATCATAAAAGTAGTATTAAAAAAATTCACAGTGACCGATTTTATATTAAGAATTGTTATAGATACGAAGAGTTTATATTAAAATAAATCTATAAATTGACGAGATTTCACGTGATTTATTAGATTTATTTTACACTAAAAATAAATTTATAATCTAATTTACTACATCAAGTCACGTTAATATATAGATTTATTTTTGTGTAATTTATTTATAGTTAAAATATTTATTTAACTCTATAAATCTAGAAAATAACGAAAGTTGAGAAAAATTTGCAAGATTTTGTCACTTTGACGGAGGAGAGATTTCACCTTCACTGAATTATTAACGTCGTTGGAGCCTTTCTCAACTTCAAGCAGTTCTTCAAGAACCCGCACTGGGATATGATTTTCAAGCATCAGCATGTCGCGCCTAATATGGGGCATGATATATAGTTTCCCGTGTTTGCTGAATATCGGATCTTGGAATCGTAGTCGTCCTTCAATTCATCTGCACTGGCACGAAGGATTTCCAGCATAAAGCATCCGTCGAGAGTCTTCATTTTTAAGAATCCGGATGTGTCGTCTACCCATTTGGGATCGAGCGGCTCGTACGAGTCTTTCAAATCCTGCACAACCTTATCTAAAGCGTCGAGGCACGATTCAACAGGTTTTCCACATCTCCTTAAGAAATGGACCAATGCCCTGTGCTTATGCTCCTCCATCCGCTTTAAATGGACCGAAGGAGACTGCCTGAGGCATGTAGGCATTTTTGTCTAGATCTTTAACCCATGCAGGTACTTCATAGATTGAATGCTTTTTCCACTGCTTTGTCTCCTTTGAAGTATCCCTCGTATTTTTTATTTCATCATTGACGTCTATGACCCATTTCGAATCTCCCATTATTGTCCAGAATGTCTGCAGTAATAACGGGAATGATGATCAAAACAATTAAGCGCCTTCCCCTCTCCTGTTTTAGTATCACCTTCTGGTTTCATTTATACATCCTTGAGGATGAGAAACATGCAGATATCTATCATTCTCAAGTATCCAAGTTTTCTTGGACGCTTTACTCATAAGGCAATTGATTGATTCTCTCGTCATTATAATAAGCACCCATTATGGTATTCCTAAAGCTGAAAACACTTGGGGGCCAAGCGGAGAGACCTTTCTGCTCTACTCAGTGGATATAATATCCTGCACTTGCAACATTCCTTTCTTGTAATGAGTGAAAGGCAGCTTTTGTCCTTAATCACATGCAAAGCTGTGATGATCTACCTTTGTTTCTAGAATAACAATCTGCATATATATATAAAAGTAGCTCACACCTGAATTAGAACGTGAAACACGAGCAATAGACAAAAGTTGCATGATCTTCAACAGGAAGAGGAGGGAACCAAAAGAAAGGGCATTTGCCACATTTACACGATAGCTAAAGAAAATTAACAATGTGGGCTCCAATTAATAATAAATACGGAGGTAGGTCAACTTCTTCCATTTCTGCATTAAACTCTAAACGAATGCTTTTTTCATTCCTTCATTTTATATATTCTCTTAATGAAAAATTCTTCTTATCAGTCACTATTTACCACCTTATACCTCCTCCTACCATATGAAAAACATCTCCGCACCTTATGAAAAGCACTCACATATCCTATGAAAAACACTCTCACACCTTATGAAAAAGCTATAGGTGTAAGGTGTAAGAGTGAATAGTGACTGATGTATAGCGTTCCTCTTCTCTTAAAGGGTGCCTCTGCATCATGTTATGAAGTTTACCCTATCTACTAGCTCAACTTCTCCATTTTAACCAAACAAAAATAAAGAGTTATTGTAGCTAGAAAGTAAAATATTTGATTTTTACCTCTTTTAATGTAGACCATTTTAAGGGATTGTTCGTCAAAGTTTAGTTTGCATTTACATTTGGCTAAGCCAATGTGAATACTCTTGTTTTGCATCTTTAATTAATTAATTTGAGTATCAGAAATAGAGAATACCTTAAAACCGGTTGGGCTAATAACTCACAAATAACAGCCCCTCAATTGTTTATTGCCACATAGGTTTCACATTTTAGTTTATGTGTGAATGCACATCAGCCGATTCAAAATTCATCACCAATCAACCCCACCAAATCCTTCCCCCTCTCGCAATCGATGCAGATGAGTTTCAAGTTGGGAATAGGTGGAGATCGACGGAGCTGCAACTAGGTTCGGCGACAACAGATCTTGAGAGAGCGACCTATGCTGGAGTCGACGACGATGAGAAAATGGAGGTGAGCTAAGCATTGCAGATCTGAGAAAATTGCGCACGATGGGGCTTTTGGGGTGGACAGAGGTTCTCTCTATGTATGTGTGTGTTTGCAGTGGCTTCCAAATTTGCATTTTCCTTGTTGCTTAATTCTTTTATGCTGCATACGATCTGTCTTCAAACCAATTCACAAGCCTTCCGAATATGCATTTTTTTTTGTTTTGTTTTCTTGTTTCTAAAGTTCAATTTTTTGTGCATTTTATTTAATAATTTTTTTCTGGGTGTTGTGGGTTCTCGAAACTTTGGTTGTAAGAAAAATAATTTCTGATTGTAGCTAAGCAAAAGATATTGAGCCACAGAAGTTTGTTGTGTTTCGGAGAATTTGGTGCACAAAAGAATTTGGAACTGACTTGTGGGTTCTTGGAAAAATAATTTTTGGTTGTAGTGAGCACAGATAATTTCCAATGGAAGAGATGAAAGGGAGGGGCTGGGAGTGACGGAGCTCTTTTCTCTTGTGTGTGGTTGCATCTATTCTCATTTTTGTGTAATGTTTGACGTGGTAGCTCAGGAAAGGAGGGCTGATGTTCTTTGAAAAACAGCCCGACCGCTTAGAAGCGGGACTGTCAGAAATATGTATCTTAAGCATGCATCTTTCTTTTCTTTCAATTAATTGATTTTTTTTTTAATTTGCAATTAATTGATTCTCACTCCATAGCTCGGCCCACTTGTACTAGATGTTTAGCGAATGAGATGAGATGAGATTACAAGAAAAATGCCCTTTTGCGGTGATTTTGTGTTTAACAGAAATAAAATCGCCACAAAAAACCTTTAATTTCGGAGATTTTGATGTCGTAGCAGACTTTTAACATCAAATTTCGAAACTGGTCTTTTGCAGCGATTTTTTAACTTTTTTGCGACGTAAAAATTTACTACAAAAAGTGAAAAACTTTAGCAGTGATTTTTTTTTTAACTTCTTACGACGGAAAAATTCACCGCAATAATGTAAAATTAGTTACGACGGACTAAAATCGCCGAGAATTGTTATTTTATCACTTGGGCGTCACTTTTTACGATGGAATTGGATTTTGTTTGCGGTGATCATAATTGCCGCAAAAGGTCATGAATTCAAAGTTCAAACGCCTAAATCCTTCACTTTTTCCCCTCCCATCTCTCTCTTCCCCCCACTGTCATTCTCCTACTCTCCCCTAATCTCTACTCTTCATGCCTCCACACAGCAGCCATTGTGCGCCGTCGTCGACCCACTGTCACTGTCCACCTCCATCGTCGCCGACCAACCTAGCCAAGCCCCTCCCTCGCGGCTTCTCTCTCTCTCCTGCAGATCTCCCTATCTCTTCTTCCTCGAATTTCTTTCTCCCTCGGATTCGCAGTGCCACCGTGTCCGCAGCCGATGCATCATCTCTAGCTATCAGCGTAGCTACCCCCCCAACGTTGCCTAGCCCCTCCATCGAAGCTCTCCCTCTCTCTCACCGTCGATATGCTACTTCCGCTCACACAGTGTATTTCATGAAGAAAACTTCCTCTCGCCGAGGACCAACACCAGCTTATATGAAGAAAACATTTCGCTCACTCGGAATGCTTTTACAACTGGGTTGGATTGGGTCTCACATATTTCTGACCTCTCTTCTTGGTATGTTTTAGATTTTAGTGTAAAATAGATTATTTGTGTTGTGTTCCTCTATTTCTGTTGTTGTTAGTGGCGGTGTTGTTAATTTTGTGGTGGTCATTTGTTTAGTAGAAATTACAAAAAATTGAAGTTGTTTATTGTTTTTAAAATTGGTATGTTAGGATTGGGCAAATAATCTGGGTATTGGTTACGGGTTGGAATTTAATGTTGTTAGAAATCTCATAGAGATGGGGAATTTCTCTCAACCTTAGAGAGAGGGAAATAGAGGGACAAATAGAGAGACAAAGGGATTGTTGTGGAAGATCAAATTCTCTTCGATTGATTGTGTTCTCCTTTAATCTCTAATGATCTTATTTATATTTATTTTTATTTAGTGCTTCTGCTTTCACTTTTTTGTTGTTGTTGTTAGAAATAGAAGATTATTGTGGTTATCAGTGATGGCCATGGAGCCTGGAAATGGAAAGCCAGGCTTAAGGGGCAAGCGTGTGCAAATTTGAGGAATGATTAGGGGACTTTTGGTCACTGGGTAGTGTTGGACTTGGTAAATATGGTTGCAGTGGAGGTTAAAAATTCTTGGGGTGGTGGGCTTAGTTTGAATACTTTCCTGGCTCAAGTATAGAATACAATTCTATGCATTTGTCATGTACATAATACTTTCCTTTTGTGATGATATATAATGCCGCAATTGACTTTTCTCAACAATTTAATGGTAAACAAAAACGCAATTTCCATTATTTTTTGGGACATTTGCGACGAACTAAAATCGCTCGAAATAGTGTCTTTTTGCAGCGATTTTTGCCTATCGTTGAAATTGATCAAAAGTGACGCCTTTATTGCGTCGAATATGCAGCGATTTAAAAATTGCCGAAAATGAACAAATGCATCGATTATTGGGAGTAGATGCGACGATTTTGAGCGCTGGAAAATACTTGATATCTTGTAGTGAGAATTTTGTGAATAATAGTAAAATGATTTGTAAAGAGTAATGAGATAGTTCGAACTAAATATTTTTTGAATTTTTAGGTAGAGCTTTAAACAGGGAAAACTCATTGGAACTTATGGTGGTATCTTATTCAAAACATATCTTTTTCCAGCCATTAGGACTTGTAGAATTCTAAGAATGGATAGAGTCGAAATAATATTTGTGTTTTTTAATTTCTTATACAAGTACAACGATGGCTTTAAATACAAATGTGAGAGTAACGGTAAGTTTACTTTTTGAATTTAAAATACAAGTTAAAAAACAATTGATTCAAAACCCAGGATTATGGCTCCTTCTCGAGCATGATATGCAGCAACGGCTTCAGATTTGCAACAGCAGCTTGAGATTTTTCATTTTACAACGGCTTGAGATTTGCAACAGCTAGAGCTTGAGATTATTCAATGGCCTCGTTGTGATCTTCCGCTTCGTATGCTCCAATACGCCCCCGCAATGAAGAAGGCAGTTCTTGCAATTAAAGATTGATACATAATAGTGTAAAGCGAGTAGCAGGAAGTGCTTTTGTAAGTAGATCAGCTAGTTGATCTTTGGTTGACAAGAAGGACATTTGCAGTTTCTTTTGAAGGACTAGATCGCACACATAATGAAAATCAATTTCAATATGCTTAGTTCGAGCATGGAATACCGGGTTGGAAGAGAGATATGTGGCACAAATATTATTACACCATAGCTTTGGATAACTAGGCCATGTAAAATGTAAGTCATGAAGCACATATTAAAACCATTGAATTTTCGCTGCCGTATTAGAGAGAGACTTATATTCGGAGTTGGTGCTACTGTAGGTGACGGTTTGCTGTTGTTTACAACTTTAAGAAATTAAATTATGGCCATGAAAAATACAATAAGCACCAACACCAATTTGATTATCACTATCACCTATCCAATCTGCATTACTAAAACCATGAAGAGAGCGATCAGTTTGTCTAGAGAATTGAAGGCCATAAGATATTGTATGCTTGAGATATCGAAGGATTCTCTTGACGGCTTGCCAATGAGGATCCTTAAGCGATGCATAAACTTGCTTACGCGATAAACACTATATGCAATGTCCGGATGTGTAAACCCAAGATAATGTAGAGCACCCACCGTGCTCCTATAAGGTTGAGGGTCACTGAAATCACAGCCCTCAAATTTTGAAAGATGGCAGGTAGTAGACATGGGTGTAGTACACGGCTTCACTTTGTCAAGTTTGACTTTACGTAACAAATCATAAATATACTTTCTCTGAGTAAGAAATAAGTCAGCACCATCACGTAAATTTTCCACACCAAGAAAGAAAGATAATGGTCCTAAGTCTTTTACCGGAAAAGCCATGGACATCTAGCTTGTTTATCAATTGATCAATTGCCTTTGGGTCTAAGCCAGTCACAATTATATCATCCACGTAAATGAGGATGATTAAGTGGAGCTGGCCTTTGTGAAAAGTATAGAGGGACGTATTAGCTTTAGAACCCTCAAAACCAAGTTGATAGAGCTGATATGTGAGCCGAGAAAGCCAAGCCCACGGGGCTTGTCGAAGACCATAGAGACTTTTTTTTAATCTACACACATGGTTAGGATAATCGGGATGTATAAATCCCTGCGGTTGACACATATAAACATTTTCTTGTAGAAAATTGTGAAGAAAAGCGTTTTGAATTTCATTTGTTGAAAAGACCAATTATTAGAGACAACAAGAGAAAGTACAAGACGGATCATGCTCGATTTTACCACTGGGTTAAATGTCTCGTTGAAATCAACACCCTTATGTTGATGAAATCTTTTTGCCACAAGGCAGGCTTTGAAACGTTCAATGCTGCCATCGGCATTGCATTTAACCCGATAGATCCATTTGTTTTCAACAAGACTGTACTCTGGCCGTGACGGAACTAAATCTCAAGTACCATTCTAGATTAATGCATTGAACTCACCATGCATTGCGTCACGGCAATGTGAATGTTTTGAAGCTTCAGTGAAATAGCTGGCCTTGGCGTTGAAGGGATTAGCATCGGCAAGAAGCACCTGCGGAAGAGGATATTTAACGCACCCAACATAGGGCGTTCTTGGCTTGAGGTTGTTGGTCTGAGATCTTGTGGTCATGCGCTTGGGAGCTGGTGATGTGTCAAGTGGGCTAGGGACGGGTGGGATAGCATCAGCCACAGAATCTAAAGTAGCATGTGGGTCTGGAGTATTTGCAACATCTGTGTTGGATAGCATCAGCCACTGAATCCAAAGTAGCATGTGGGTCTAGAGTATTTGCAACATTTGTGTCTTCACTGACCGCTATAGAGTTATGTGGCAATTGATAAAGGGTAAGTGGCGCGGCAGGAGTTTGACATTCACCATCACCTACATGCAATGTTAGTGGACGTGGGATGTGCAGGATGCAAAGCAAATGGAAGGGAAATTGTTTCGGACTGGACATGTGGACGAGGATTCAGATTTTTTGTAAGGGAATGATGACTCATCATAGACGACATGCCGAGATACATATATTTTTCCTATAAATAAGTCAAGGCATTTGTAACCCTGATGTGAAAAACTATAACCAACAAAAATGCAGGTTTTAGAGCGAAAGTCAATTTTGTGACAATTATATGGTCTTAAGTTTGGGTAGCCGGCACACTCAAAAATACGCATAAAACCATAATTTGGTTTTTTATTATATGCCTTTTCAAAGGGAGATTGATCATTTAAAATTTTTGTAGGCAAATGATTCATAATGTAGGTTGCTGTGTGAAAAGCGTATCCCAAAAAAGTTGTGGAAGANCGTAAATTTTCCACACCAAGAAAGAAAGATAATGGTCCTAAGTCTTTTACCGGAAAAGCCATGGACATCTAGCTTGTTTATCAATTGATCAATTGCCTTTGGGTCTAAGCCAGTCACAATTATATCATCCACGTAAATGAGGATGATTAAGTGGAGCTGGCCTTTGTGAAAAGTATAGAGGGACGTATTAGCTTTAGAACCCTCAAAACCAAGTTGATAGAGCTGATATGTGAGCCGAGAAAGCCAAGCCCACGGGGCTTGTCGAAGACCATAGAGACTTTTTTTTAATCTACACACATGGTTAGGATAATCGGGATGTATAAATCCCTGCGGTTGACACATATAAACATTTTCTTGTAGAAAATTGTGAAGAAAAGCGTTTTGAATTTCAATTGTTGAAAAGACCAATTATTAGAGACAACAAGAGAAAGTACAAGACGGATCATGCTCGATTTTACCATTGGGTTAAATGTCTCGTTGAAATCAACACCCTTATGTTGATGAAATCTTTTTGCCACAAGGCAGGCTTTGAAACGTTCAATGCTGCCATCGGCATTGCATTTAACCCGATAGATCCATTTGTTTTCAACAAGACTGTACTCTGGCCGTGACGGAACTAAATCTCAAGTACCATTCTAGATTAATGCATTGAACTCACCATGCATTGCGTCACGGCAATGTGAATGTTTTGAAGCTTCAGTGAAATAGCTGGCCTTGGCGTTGAAGGGATTAGCATCGGCAAGAAGCACCTGCGGAAGAGGATATTTAACGCACCCAACATAGGGCGTTCTTGGCTTGAGGTTGTTGGTCTGAGATCTTGTGGTCATGCGCTTGGGAGCTGGTGATGTGTCAAGTGGGCTAGGGACGGGTGGGATAGCATCAGCCACAGAATCTAAAGTAGCATGTGGGTCTGGAGTATTTGCAACATCTGTGTTGGATAGCATCAGCCACTGAATCCAAAGTAGCATGTGGGTCTAGAGTATTTGCAACATTTGTGTCTTCACTGACCGCTATAGAGTTATGTGGCAATTGATAAAGGGTAAGTGGCGCGGCAGGAGTTTGACATTCACCATCACCTACATGCAATGTTAGTGGACGTGGGATGTGCAGGATGCAAAGCAAATGGAAGGGAAATTGTTTCGGACTGGACATGTGGACGAGGATTCAGATTTTTTGTAAGGGAATGATGACTCATCATAGACGACATGCCGAGATACATATATTTTTCCTATAAATAAGTCAAGGCATTTGTAACCCTGATGTGAAAAACTATAACCAACAAAAATGCAGGTTTTAGAGCGAAAGTCAATTTTGTGACAATTATATGGTCTTAAGTTTGGGTAGCCGGCACACTCAAAAATACGCATAAAACCATAATTTGGTTTTTTATTATATGCCTTTTCAAAGGGAGATTGATCATTTAAAATTTTTGTAGGCAAATGATTCATAATGTAGGTTGCTGTGTGAAAAGCGTATCCCAAAAAAGTTGTGGAAGATTTGAGTGAGCTAATAAAGCAAGACCCATTTCAACAGTTTGTCGATGACACCTTTCAACATACCCCATTTGTTCATGCGTATAAGGGCATGCAATCCGATGTTCGATGCCCAAGATTTAAAATAATTATTTAGGCATCGAAATTCACCACCCAAATCAGTTTGAACAACTTTAATTTTTGCATCAAAGTGGCGTTCAACGTACATTTGAAATTGAAGAAAAATATTTTCAACATCAGATTTTTGCTTTAGTGGAAAAAGTCAAATAAATTTTGTGCAATCATCCAAAATACAAACATAGTACGGAGACCATAACTGGAAATAATTGAGCTGGGTCCCCATACATCTGAAAAAATCAATTTTAAAAGCTGAGTGACACAATTAACAGATGTTGAAAGAGGTAAATTGTGGCTCTTGGCCATCTCACAATCAGGGCAAATAGATTGCCATTTATTAAATCCAAGAGGGAGATTATTTGATTTCAACACGTGGTTGACAGTACGAAGAGAGGTATGTCCTAACTGACAGTGCCAATAAAAAATGGAGACATGAACACCAACAAAAGCTGAAGAAGCAAGTTGTTGGAGAGGTTGTGAAAAGCAGTACAACCCATCTTTGCTATAACCTTTGTGCATGATGTTCCCCGAGTAGTCCTTATAAAAAAAAAAAAAAAAAAAAAAAAGGTATCATGAAACTCAAAATAGATATTATTATCTTGAGCAAATTTTTGTACAGAAATTAGATTTTTTGTGATTTGTGGAACCACAGGAATTTTATCAAGAACAAAGGATTTGGAAGATGTGGGTAAGATAGCAATGCCAGTGTGAGTTATATGCAAACCTGAGCCATCACCAACTTGAATTTAATCAGTGCCAACATACTCTTCACTACGGACGTTGAGATTATTAAAAATTTTTGTCAGATATGCGTTGCTCCAGAGTCAGCATGCCACTCTTGTTCAGTCGGTTGCAGATTTTGGTTGGTGGAGAGGTTGACTTGGGCATTTCGGCAGGGAGGTGGTGGTAGAAAATGAGGGTCATATCGTTTATAGCATCTAAAGGTAGTGTGTTCGGGCTTTTCACATAATTGACACCAAAGATCAGAGTTGCGTGAAGAAGAATTACCACTACTAGAGCCACAAGATGGACCTCCAGAGCCACGCACCCCGATCACGGATATTTGAGAATGGTGACAAGAGAATCATATTCAGGTCCTAAACCAGCTAGAAGATAGTTGATGATATCATCAGGTTTCAAGGGCTGTCCGGCAATTGCTAGTTCATCCGCTAGGTGTTTGATTTGCATAAAGTACTCATTAGCCATCTGTGTAGTTTTGTGAGTTGTGGAGAGCTGAGACTGCACTTGAATTGTTTGAGCTCTAGACTGGGAAGCAAAGGCAGAAGTGAGAGCCAGCCACACGGCATGAGAAGTAGTACAGTGGGCAACCTGCACAAAGACCTCATCAGTGAGAGAAGAATTGAGGCAACTAAAAATTAGATTGTCTGAGTTTTCCAAGTGTCAAAAAGAGGATTGGGAGACTTTGTGCCATTGGCATCAGTGAGTTCTTTCGATGGCTGCTTAATAGTACCATTGACATAGCTAAAAACTTTTTAGCCTTTCAAATAGGGAAGCATAGTAGCCTTCCAAATGGAATAATTGTTGAGGTTGAGTTTGGTAACATTGAAGGATAAGGAAGGATTGAAAAGCAGAAGGTGGGTGGGCTGAGCATCAGATGTGGAGGAATCGGACGAGGCTCACATGATGGAGAAGGAGATGAGAGGGAGCTCTATTTTTTAGTGACGTTGGTCAATCAAGCTGATACCATGTAGAATTCTAAGAATTGATAGAGTTGAAATAATATTTGTATTTTTTCTATTTATGATACAAGTACAACGATGGCTTTAAATACAAACGTGAGAGTAACGATAAATTTATTTTTTAATTTAAAATACAATTTCAAAAACAATTGAATTCAAAACCCAAGATTACGACTCCCTCTCGTGCATGATATGCGGCTAGGGCTTTAGATTTGGAACAGTTGGAGCTTGAGATTTTTCGGTGGCCTCATTATGATCTTCCGCTTTGTATGCTCCAATAGGACTCAACATTTTATGATGGTAAGCACATAAGAATGGTAAAGACATATGTCTATCATAAGAAAGCTGGGATTACATTATTGGGAACATATGTATGGCATTTTATTCAGATGACATCGAGGAAGAGAAGATTATCAAACAACCCCATTGGGCCATTATCACTAATAAAAGAAAAAAATAATAAACAAATAAGCCCATTGTCAGACCCACAGCTAAAACCATTCAATAAAACGAGATCACTCAAAGTTATTTTGGAAAGGAGAACATTTTCCAAAACCCAAAGCAGACTCAATGTAAAACCACAGAATTAGGGGCTAGGAATGGGATCCACTCCTTTGCGTATGCAAACGATTTAAATGGCGAGGCGTTTTGAGGTCAGGAAGGAGGTTTATAGTAATGAGAAGGCGGTGGAGAATCATTTGACACCTAGTATTGTGTATACGGTCTGTACTATGGTGAGCGCAAGCAGGAGGAAGATGGCAGCAATAAGGGAGAGAATAGCCCAGGGATTTCTGAAATTGGTATGAATGAGATTGGCCCGCCACTTATTCCAGGGCTTCTTGCAGTACTCACTGACCCTTTTATGCACTACATCGACGCTACTTTCTGGGTCGAGCGTTATATCCTTAGAGAGAGAGTTGAAGAGCTTGGCGACAGCTTTGTCACTTCCAATGGCATTCTGTATGATGCCGCTCGAATTCAGGAGGGAAACGTCCATCGCATTGTCGATGATGTTGTCCATGAAAAAGATATAGGAGGTAATCTCGTTGCCGGCCCCGACATGGAAACGCTCAAAGGCTATTAAGTTCAGGAATATCGACTCGGTGGCATCGTCCACGATGATGAGTGGAAGCCCAAGGACCCCGCCAGCGAAAGTGATGTCTGTGAGGCTCGCATTTTTGTTTACCTTGAACCGGATTCCGGCTTCATTAAGCTCTGTTGCAGATCTTATGATCTCATCACCACTTGGCTTGTCCTGTACGCGTGGTCTCCCCTCTTTCATTTTTTTATGGTTTCCCTTTTGCTGAAGCAGGCTCTTCCTATAAACATCCAATACGTGCAGGCACTCGCCCATCTCTGAGTAATGGGGTTTGGGGAACCAAGACTTGAGTACGAGTTGATTGGCACTCTCTTTATCCTGCTCAAGAGTCCTCGTTTCTTTGTAAAAGATTTAAAATAAAATAAAAACCATAAAAAGAGTATTAAAAAAATTCACAGTGACCCATTTTATTTTGAAAATTGCTACAAACACAAATAGTTTACATTGAAATAAATCTATAAATTGACGTAGCTTTACATGATCCATTAGATTTATTTTACATAAAAAATAATTTTATAGTATGACGGACTGCATCAAACCACGTCAGAATTTAATTTTATATAATTTTTTAATGAACAAAATATTTTCTTTTATATTTAACTCTATAAATCTAAAAAATAACGAAAGTTGAGAAAAAATAACAAGATTTTGTCACGAAGACAGAAAAGAGAGATTTCACCTTCACTGGATTATTAACGTCGTTGGAGCCTTTCTCAACTTCAAGCAGTTCTTCAAGAACCCGCATTGGGATCTGATTTTCAAGCATCAGCATGTCGCGCCTGATATGGGGCATGACATACAGTTTCCCGTGTTTGCTGAATATCGGATCCTTGGAATCATAGTCGTCATTCAATTCGTCTACACTGGCACGAAGGATTTCCAGCATAAAGCATCCGTCGAGAGTCATCATTTTTAAGAATCCGGCTGTGTCGTCTGCCCATTTGGGATCGAGCGGCTCGTACGAGTCTTTCAAATCCTGCACGACCTTAGCAAAAGCGCCGAGACACGATTCAACAGGTTTTCCACATCTCTTTAAGAAATGGAGCAATGCCCTTTGCTTATGCTCCTCCATCCGTTTTAAATGTGCTTCCCCATGATGGTAAGGACCGAAGGAGACTGTCTGCGGCATGTAGGCGTTTTTGTTTAGATCTTTAACGCTTGCAGGTACTTCATAGATTGAATGCTTTTCCCACTGCTGTCTCACCTTTGAAGTATCCCCCATTTTTTTGACTCCATCATTGACGTCTATGACCCATTTCGAATCTCCCATTACTGTCCAGAATGTCTGCAGTAATAACGGGAATGATGATCAAAACAATTAAGCAACTTCCCCTCTCCTGTCTTAGTATCACCTTCCGGTTTCATTTATACATCCTTGAGGATGAGAAACATGCAGATATCTATCATTCTCAAGTATCCAAGTTTTCTTGGACGCTTTACTCATAAGGTAATTGATTGATTCTCACGTCATTACAATATGCACCCATTATGGTATTCCTAAAGCTGAAAACGCTTGGGGCCAATTGTCAAGACCTTTCTGCTCTACTCAGTGGATATAATATGCTCTGCATTTGCAACATTCCTTTCTTGTAATGAGTGAAAGGCAGCTTTTGTCCTTAACCACATGCGAAGCTGTTTGTGATGTAAACACGAGCAATAGACAAAAGTTGCATCTTTTTTCCCGGTTGCATGATTTTCAACAAGAAGATGATCATCATGATGTCTTTGATTTTGTTTTATAACTGATTGACGAAAAAAAAGCTGTTAGAGGAAGGGCCTTAAATTATTATAGGGAGAACAAAAGAGAAATTTCACTTTCTGCCCACTAAGTAACAGACACTGTACCATTCAACTACCAAACTGATACATTCTACCTTTCAACGTCCAAAATTGACAAATAGCACCCTCGTCCAATTATGTCTTTTAAGGTAGAAGAAAATATGTAAAAAAGAGGTGAAGTGGTTCGATCTTGGCAGACGAAATCACAACTATTTATGTTTAATGGAGGGTGTACATCACAACTTTTTTATGGTTTGAGGGTACAATGATTCATTTTGGTAGTTTAAGGTGCAAAGCATAAAAGACATGCTAATCGTAGGGTGGAAAGTGTATTCCCCCTACTCCCTGAAAGAACTCACTCTTCAAAGGGAAAATAGTCTGATTAGGACTCTGTTGACCATGATTTTCAAAGCTGTAACTAGCTGTGATATGGTGATGCATGGGGAAAGGTTGGTCATTATTATTATGCTGGAAGTGAGGTCATTGCAAAGCCCTTGAACACATTGAATGCCAATGTTGCATTTCTTCCCTTATTTCAGAGATTGGATATTTTGTTTGTTTTATATTTTCATCTGCACTTTCATAGTGCTTTGTTAATTTGTTGTCCTTAAACACGCTACTTCTCTTTCTTTCTCAGGGCTTTGGTTTTGATGCTTAGCACTCTATACCTTTCCTTGTTATATGGCTTGTATGTGCCTGATTGGGAGTATCGAATTCCAATTGAAACTTCCTCTTCTCCACCAAAATTGTTTTCAGTGAGATTTGATCTCTATTTCTTCCTTTCTAATTATGTTATATGCAGTTAAAGAGTTCTGAATTATGGTTTTCCATATAAAACTGGTGACTGAATGGTTCTCTTTGGAAGGTGAAATGTGGAGTGCGTGGTGACACTGGGCCAGCTTGTAATTCTGTTGGATTGATCGACCGCAAGATATTGGGTATACAACATTTATATAAACGACCGGTCTATGCACGGACACAGGTATCCTATTTTAGAGTTACATATAATTGCTTTTTGGTTGCTTTGTTAGGTCTCATATTTTCTTTGTTCCTTCGTTCACAGCAATGCAGTATTAACTCCCCAAGTAATGGTCCATTACCTTCTGATGCCCCATCATGGTGCCAAGCCCCTTTTGATCCTGAAGGGCTTCTAAGGTCTGTTCACAACTTTTTCCCCCCATTGTAAATATGGCCATTGGATGACCTTTTTTCTCACAGACTGAAACACATCATCTTAGACTGTAAGAAAATATGAGATCGATTGTATAATTTACTGTTAATCTTGATTCTCTTGTGTTTCAATTTTGTTCTTTTTGACTGACTGCCTTCTTTATTGTTGTAGTTCAGTGATGGCGATTGTTTCCTGTTTTGTTGGTTTGCATTATGGGCACATTATTGTCCATTATAAGGTGACAATGTCAGAGCTTGCTTTCCTTCCCTTACCAAAGGTTTATATTTTTTTCACAAGTTTTTCTCCCCATAACCAGGACCATAGAGATAGGATCTTTCACTGGATGGTTACATCATCATGTCTTTGTTGTCTTGGGGCTTGGCCTGAACTTATGTGGTAACTAGTCTCGGTACATTTTTATTAAGAAGGAATATATGGCAGTTGGTAGTTACCCTACTTGCAATCCATACCAATTGATGCTCCATTGTTGCAGGGATGCATTTCAACAAGGCTCTCTACACATTCAGTTACGTGTGTTTCACTGCTGGTGTTGCTGGCATTCTCTTTGCTGGAATTTACTTCACGGTAGGATGTCTAGTCATCTTATATGATTGATCCCGTTTAACGAAGTACTTTTACTTTGCTCACTTACTCATCATTATTGCTCATCATTGATCTCCATATAAATGTTATATCCACACTATAAATGGCAGAATAATTTGTCAAATTTGCTAGAGAAGATGATGATCATGAAGTTTTCCACAGGTTGATGTATGTGGCTGTAGACGTCCCACCTTTGTGATGGAGTGGATGGGAATGCATGCGCTGATGCTTTATATCCTTGCAGCCTGCAATGTCCTGCCAGTTTTCCTCCAGGGATTTTATTGGAGGAGGCCTCAGAATAATATTGTAATCTCCTCTACTCCCTGTTGTTGAGTCTTACATGCATCTGTGACTCATTAAATTGTGTTCTGATAACCTTTTCATCACCGACAGCTTAGGTTAATTGGAATAGGAAGATGAAAGGGTTAACGGGTTACACTTTCCCCGCAGCTGCACTTTCAGTTTCAAGGTCTTGGGGCTGCATCGCTCAACTTATCTTATTGATTTTGGGTGGTTGCTGTTAGTGCCACCAGAGAATTTTGGAATCAGGTCTTTATAGAAATGGAGGCAAACTTTCTCTTCTCTAATGTGAACAACAAACTCCAATGTAGCTTCTGTATAAATATGTAGGTAGAGCCTTTTTATTTTATTTTATATATATATAATTTGTAATATGTAGGTAGAGCTTTAAACAGGGAAAGCTCATTGGAACTTCATGGTATCTTATTCAAAAGATGTCTTTTTCCCACCATTAGGACTCAACATTTTATGATGGTAAGCACATAACAATGGTAAAGAAATATATCTATCATAAGAGAGCTGGGATTACATTATTGGGAACATATGTATGGCATTTTATTCAGATGACATCGAGGAAGAGAAGATTATCAAACAGCCCCATTATTACAAATAAAAAGAAAAAATAAACAAAAAGCAAATCCATTGTCAAACCCACAGCTGAAACCATTCAATAAAACGAGATCACTCAAAGTTATTATGGAAAGGAGAACATTTTCCAAAACCCAAAGCAGACTCAATGTAAAACCACAGAAACAGGGGCTAGGAATGGGATCCACTCCTTTGCGTATGCAACCGATGTCAATGGCAAGGCGTTTTGAGGTCAGGAAGAGGAGGTTTATAGTAATGAGAATGCGGTGGAGAATCATTTGACACCTAGTATTGTGTATACGGTCTGTACTATGGTGAGCGCAAACAGGAAGATGGCAGCAATAAGGGAGAGAATAGCCCAGGGATTTCTGAAATAGGTATGAATGAGATTGGCCCGCCACTTATTCAAGCGCTGCTTGCAGTACCCACTGACACTTATTCAAATCTAAAAAATAACGAAAGTTGAGAAGAAGTTGCAAGATTTTGATTGGTAGTGAGGTTATTTAAAAAATAATAATAGAATATTAAATAGTAATGAATAATAATAAATAGTAATTAAAAAGTAATAATAAAATAATATATAGTAAAAGGATTTTACCTTGGCCGTATGATTATTAACGTCGGATCTTTTCTCATCAACTTCAGTCAGTAGTTGAAGAAGTAGTTCAAGAACCCGCATTGGGATCTGATTTTCAAGCATCAGCATGTCGCGCCTGATATAGGGCATGATATGCAGTTTCCCGTGTTTGCTGAATATCAGATCCTTGGAATCATCGTCCTCCAATTGATTCGCAGTACTGGCAAGCAGGATTTCGAGCATAAAGCATCCGTCGAGAGCCATCATTTTTAAGAATCCGTGTGTCCTTTTCCCATTTGGGATCGAGCGGCTCGTACGAGTCTTTCAAATCCTGCACGACCTCAGTTAAAGCAACGACGAATGATTGAACAGGTTTTCCACATCTCCTGAAGAAACGGAGCAATGCCCTGTGCTTATGCTCCTCCATCCGCTGTAAATTAGGTGCTTCCCCATGATGGTAAGGACCGAAGGAGACTGTCTGCGGCATGTAGGCCTTTTTGTTTAGATCTTTAACCCATGCTGATACTTCATACATTGAATGCTTTTTCCACTGCTTTGTCTCCTTTGAAGTATCCGTCGTATTTTTTAATTCATCATCGACTTGTACGACCCAATTAGGATCTTCCATTAGTACTGTCCAGAATGTCTGCAGTAATAACGGGCATGATGATCAAAACAAGCACCTTCCCCTCTCCTGTTTTAGTATCACCTTCTGGTTTCATTTATGCATCCTTGAGCATCAGAAACATGTAGATATCATTCTCAAGTATCCAAGTTTTCTTGGACGCGCGCTTTACTCATGAGACAATTGATTGATTCTCACGTAATACCCATTATGGTATTCCTAAAGCTGAAAATGTACGCTTGGGGCCAAGCGGAGAGACCTTTCTGCTCTACTCAGTGGATATAATATGCTGCACTTGCAACATTCCTTTCTTGTAATGAGTGAAAGGCAGCTTTTGTCCTTAATCACATGCGAAGCCGTGATGTTCTACCCCTGTTTCTATAATTACAATCTGCATATATATATATATATTTATATATATATACTAGGTCGGAATAAAGCACGTTTGCCTAATTCAGTGAAATAATTATTTTAAAAAAATAGTATATATTTCATAAAAATAAAAGTTGATTTTAATTCATATTTAAGACATGGAAAAAAATATGAAATTTAGCAAATATTTAGGGATAATGATAGTTAAGTAGAGTATAATAATTACATGCTTGCATAGATTAGAAGATAAAAACATTAGTTCAAAATATAATATAGTCCAACACATTTATAACATTGATAGTTTTAGCAACAAATGTAACAAAAACATCAGTTGAAAATATGAGTCCTTTGATGTATTGACTATGATCCATCATTTTGTGTCATCTTGTACCGAATCAATAGATACGTCATTGAAATTCTTGTGATGCTGTTGGTTGAGTCGATTGGGGTCTACCGAAAGTTCAATCATCCACTCTTTCTATGAAACTTGTGTTACAAGATTTTCTATATATGGCACATGTTCTTGCAAAGGAAATTTTTAATAGCCTTGCATGATTAATAAAAATTTAAAGAACATATAAGCTAGAAATTGATGTCTTGTAAATTAACACAAATCTTTGAATGTAATGTTCTTAATTAAATTACTACGCATGTTATAAATAAAAATAAAATTGGCATAACAGACAAATATATAAAAATCAATTTAAACGATTTTTGTTATAATTTGCTTTTAATAGTTTTTTTTTAATATAAGTCTCAATTCTAAGATAGACTTTTTTACTCACAACAATAAAGGCAATGGAAAAGAAGAAGACATACATCGCTAGTGTGATTCATAAGTTCAACTGCCGAACAACCGAATGCTTCCTCTACAACTCCACCAAACATAACAGCAGATAGTCTTCCTGTACCATCGTCGAGTTCAACATATGCTCGACAACTATAAATTTGATGAAAATATCATTTTAAGTTAGAATCAATAAAAGCTATACATTAAATTTATCATATAAATTATCAAACAAAACAAAAAATTTGAAAGATACATACCGTGGTTGGGAAATGCTTTGGTGTTTGCAATGGTAACAAAGGAAGCTATCATTGTAATCATACCCAGTTCCTTTATTACAGCCAATACATGACATGTAAAAAAAATATCTGGCGCAAGTCAACCACAATTGTTTTGGCCTTTATCCAAAATCTTGCTTTCTACATTACATCAAAAACAATTTATTAGGTGAATTGATTGTATAAATATTTGAATTTGTTACGAAAAAAAGGATTTTACCGCCATGGGTTGTAAACTTTTGATTAATTCAGCTACATCACAATTCTTGATTATTTTCCGAATACCAACAAAAGATAGAGATGTAGACGGGTATGTCAAGCATTTTGCAATAATACTCTTGAGTAATAAATCATTAACCACTGCCCTTAAAATTCATAAAAACAAACGCAACATAAGAAATAAAAATATGGAGATTTCAATATTCAAGTGCTATGAAACAAATAATAACTTATTTGTGATGATTACCACTCTTGCAATGAAGTTGCCTCAGGAAGAACAGGATTGATCATAAATTTACTTTTCGGACGCGATGAAAGAGATAATCCTTCATTGGAAATAGTGATCATGATTAATGCAAGCATATACAATATAAAAGAAAATACAAGATTTTTAATTTTTAAAAATACCATTATAAGAACCAACTCTTATTTTTGTTCCAAGTATAACTGGCTTTGTCCCAATTATTTCTGAGATTTTTTTGCATTCATCTTGCACAAATTGACCCCACATAGTCAAACATATGGGGTTTAAGCTACAAAAGTGAAATAAAAAAAGAATTAATAGAATATGCAAGAAATAAAGACTAAACATAATTCTATAAGAGTGAATTACCCAAAAAATATTTTTTCTTTTGATCAATGACATATATTTCCTGAATCGTTGTTAATCCATGTGCTGAAGTTATCTCTCTACATAGCTTTATATGGATTGCAACCGCCAAAACATCTGACAAATAAGATTTAAAATTTTAATATATTGATAATTAAATATTCTAAAATAAAGAGTGAATTACCTATTTCTGCAATTGAGTCCTTGTAAGCGTCTAATTCATTGAACGGAATGAGTTGGTACTTTGGTGGCTCCAATTGTTCTTCATCCTTTAGAACTTCCTCAATTATCGTTTTAGAATTTAGGATCCATTGATATTCATGTGTTTCAGTTTTATATTTTGGATCTAGTGGCCTCACATATGCATTACTGATATAATATGACCGGAAAATATGTAAAGTATCATCTCGGGAGTCAATAACTTTATCGAACATTGTCGCTTGCACTCGATTTCCCTGTACAGTATAAGAAATTGAAACAAATAATTTACAAAAAAAAAAAAAAAATTGGGATGAATAATTGAGTATAATAATTTTGTTTGATTTTAAATTGTTTTTGGGTTTTAAAAAAATAATTTTTTTTTTAAATGTGTTACAAGAAGAGAACTAAATGAACGGTACATTATCAACATTTATATAATATGAAAAGATTTAAAAAATCAAACATCAAAAGACCCAACAAATCAATAGTAAAAATATAAAAAAACAAAGCTTAATAGATAGGATGCAAAAATAACAAAATCTTTACAAGTTTTTAGTACACCAAAAAAAAAAACAAAAGATAATAGATTGAAATAAATACTATATCTCTGGATCAATCAATGTTAGGCTTTGGTACTTTACTGGCGAGCATTGGCTTGTTCGTTTGGGTGACTTGTCTGCCACTATCATTTTCATTTTCCAATTCCTCATATTTGGAGTGATATCTTTTATCGATGTATAAACCGTCCGCATTTTTAAAGCTATTCACATATAAAGATATTAAATGTGTAAGTATAGTACACTCAATACTAAATTTAAAAGAAAATTGCAAATAGAATTAAATAACACAATAAATATTTCAAGAACACAATACCAAACATACAGAAAAGATAATTTATTAAATGCGTAATTCTATTAAATTACACAATTGAATTATTACCCATATAACATTAATCTGAACATGCTAATCTTACTAATTTCGAATACACAATATTTTTTGTGCAGTTCTTTTTTTATCGTTCAGTCGACACTGGCCGTATTAAAATCCTTACTGTAGGTGCAGTCTTAGCCCTTGATAAAGCCACATATAATTGACTATGTGAGAAAACAGGTTGAGGTAAATATATCCCAACAAAATCCAATCTTTGCCCTTGTGACTTATTTATAATCATTGCAAAGTTTAATTTGATAGGAAACTGAGTTCGTTTGAATGGGAAACCACTATTTTCATCAACATTTGGTAAGAATGGGATCCTTGGAATAAACACTCTTTTTTCGCTATGGTGCCCAACTGCAATTTCTGCATCAATGACATTTCGATCAAAAGCTCGACAAATTAAGCGTGTTCCATTGCATAGTCCTTCTGAAGGATTAATGTTTCTAAGCAGCATGATGGGGTAATTTATCTTTAGTAACAATTCATGAGGAGGAAGTCCATTTGGGGTTAGAGTATTTAAAAAATCCTCCATGACTAATTGTTCAGATGCATCTATTGCTTCATCAAAGCTATAATATCGCCTAAGCTCACCAGGAAACCTATGAATTAGTAATGCATTTATTTCATCAACATAACTGTTCTTTGGTGTTAATATGGTCCGATCCATCATAGCTGAAATATTTATTGAATATTCATGAATATCATGGAAAACAGCATCTATTAAATGATCCAAAGAAGTGCAATCATCTTCATAGGGAACAAGCATGCCATCAGGAATTTTTATAGTTTCATCAACTGTGATTGGTGGCATTCCATTACCTAATTCAACATATATTCTGAAAAAGCTGGACCCAATCTTGCTCGCATATTTTCAGTCAAATGAAGCTTGATCAATGTAGGCCATAAATAGGAAGAAACCAAACTGGCGTCAACCTGTTCTTGTCTTGTTCCTTTACGAACCACAGGTAAAACCTGGCGAAAATCTCCACAAAAAATGACAACTTTTCCACCGAATGTTAACTTTGAATCATTAATGTCTTGTAGCATTTTATCTAATGCTTTGATGTGTTGTTTTCTTGACATAGGGGCCTCATCCCATATAATTAACCTTGCTACATGCAGTAGTTTTGTAAGGGCACTTTGTTTACTGACACAACACATGCTATATTCATCAATGTCCAGTGGAATCTTAAAGCGCGAGTGTGTTGTTTGACCTCCAGGAAGGATAGATGCAGCAACACCAGATGAAGCAGTTGCAAGTGCCACTAATTTTCTTGATCTTACTGCATCGAGAATTGCGTTGTACAAGAATGTCTTCCCTGTCCCACCAGGTCTATCAACAAAGAATGTAGCAGCTCTGTTTGAAATAACCTTTCCCAAAACTGAATTATAGACATGTCGTTGTTCACTATTAAGGGCTTCTGATGCAGCAATATCTTCTTCTGGAATTTCAACAGCCAATTCATCATCAATTTCCTTGTTTTCGAATTGGTCTTCATCAAAACAAATATTGTCATCAAGAAGATGGAACGAATTAATGTCTTTCCCCATTGATTCAAGTGTATTACAAATTGAGTGCAAAACTTGCATTCTTACATTGAATATAGAATCTTCAGTTGACCTAAAATCAACTGACATATCTTGCTCAAAACGTTCCCAAAGCTCTCTCGGATTGGTTGGATTACAATAAACCAATATAGTTGCAAATAACCGTCTCAAACTGGATGGCATTTGATATAGAGATGCTTCATGTAAACAATCTTCTAAGCCGCTATCTCTCTGTAGCAAACCATGCATAGTTGCTGCCTCACGAAATGTTGGAGCCACAACACTATCAACTGTCCTAAGATCTTCAAATGACAAAGGTCCTCTTACATGATTTAGCAATATCCGTAGATAATACCTCTCACCTTCAAATGGATTTGCTGTAACAATTCGACCTATAACAGTTTTCTTTTTCCGACAAGTCCACTCTTTGTATTGTTGGCTCCAAACATAGAATTTTAGAAATTCTTTATACAACAATGTCTTGGCATTCTCATCCACTCGGTTTAATGCAAAGAATTCTGTTAACATCGATTTTGCAGACTGATCAGAGTTGAAAACATTGATTAAGTCTTCATTTGCTCGAAAACTTACTTGGTGTTGATCTTCAAGATGTAAATGTAAGCTATACACTGTTGGATACATTTCATTAACAATGAAGCCATATATTCTCCACATAGCTTCAGGGGGAGCAATCCATCGGGCCGATTGGAATTGTTGGATTTCATCAATTTTTTGATTACTTTGTTCAGAAAGCAAATTGAAAGCAATACGATCATGCCCTTTGTAAATGTACTTATAAAGATATTTGACTGCTTTTACCGTAGACAAATCTCGACGTTAATGTGACAGTCAAATGTTGCAAGCAAATACGGATTATATGGAACGACCCAACGATTATCCAAATTATGACCTCTCACATTGACAATTATTCCATTGCCAGAACGCCTATATATTGGAAAACAGTCATTTCCAACAGTCGTACCTGATGCAAAATTTTTTGGATAATGGTTTTTGCAATAACAATTTTTTTTCATGCAAACATTTGTTGAATTCAACACCCCACATGGTCCATGCATCATATGCTTGACAACAGCGTTATGCAAGTGCAAATTTGTATTTTTATCAAGTATTTCTGCCGATACAATCTCATCAAAAGATTCAGGAGCATAGAGTTTCCAATCCCTCTGTAATATAATTAAAAAATGAACATATGGAAGCCTTCTTTTTTGGTGCTCAATAACATAAACATATGCTGAAACTTTTCCAAATATCTGCCGCTTGAATAATCGATCATTTAATTCTTCTAATTTTGCACGAAAGATCCGAGCAACCAAATCAGGCCGATTTTGACTCTCCTCATGCAGGTGTAATTCATTTGAAATTTCTTGCCAGTTTGGATTGCATGTCATTGTTAAAAAAATTTCTGGTTTACCATAACGCTGAACTAAAGCTATTGCTTCCATATATCTTTTTCGCATATCTCTTGGACCCCTAATAAACGATGAAGGCAAAATAATCCGTTTTCCAATATTAGAACCATTAGTTTCCCCAAGCATAATGGTATCAACAATGACATGTTGTTGATGATATGTTGTTGCTTGCTACGAAAATAATCTAATCTTGACGTCTCAATCTTAACATACATATCAACAACGAATTGTTGCAATAGACGACCAGACAGCAACAAAATTGATCTGAAATTTTCTCTGATTTGCAATTTGTAGCAATAATATTCACGGCACGAAACAATTGGATCCTTCATTTTTCTGTTTAATGCTACAAAAGTTGAAGGAGAATGAAATATTACAAAATTGGACGTCTACAAACTAAGTATAAAATAGGAAGATCAAGATTACACTCTAACCTCGTTGTTCTCTTGTAAGTAATTCTTCTGCTGACATTGATTGGTGAGGATCTATTGATTGGGTTGTTATATTATATATTAATGTGCTTCCTCTACTAACCCTTTGAATGCCTTGATGCCAACCAATATCGCCACAAGGAAATAACAATGGATACTGAAGTGGATCATAGAAGTCAAAATAATACTGAACTATATGACTTCCACCAGAATGATTAAAGACAAAAATGTCCCGTCCTCTCAGCTGATCTGCATCATCATTTTCTACCCATATTGCTGCAACTTGCGAAGATGTCGGGGCATTGAATACACGCTGATCTAGGCCAGCATCTGAGCTTATATGGATTACTTGATTTTTCAAATTTGACAAATCACCAAGAGACCGAAAAAATAGTGAATATGGATTGATGCGAAGAATATCCATCAATTGAGCTATAATTAATGGATCCATTCTATCTGAATCAAAAATGCGATTTTCTGATTCATGCTCGGTATCATAGAAATATAATTGTAGATAAGAAGGACGACCATTTAAAGGGAGTAAATCATTGATATATTGATAGATCTGTCCCTGAGTTTGGAAGCTATAAATTCCTTTATTCCTTCTGCAAAGATCTCTGTCGAATTTAACTCCAAAAGATGTAAAAGCGAACTTGTTATTATAAGTCCGAACATAGGTCTTAAAATGTGCAGCTTCATATGTGTCGGAGGTGAAAAGATCATAAAGCTAATCAGGGACATCATTTGTGGCCAAAGAAATTGTCCCATCAACACAGCAAAATCTGTTTGTTTCATGATAAAATCGCTTCGCTTTACAATATCTGCAACAAGGCACATATGGAAAAGAATATGCTTCAGATGGCACAGCTTGCAATAATTGTCTAAGTCCAGCAGAGCGACAATGCTATTGACCTATTGAGTTCAAAAATGAACACAAGATAATAGGCGTAAACCCATCGAATTTTTTAAATGATCTGACTAAGGACACGAAGAGTGGTAAGAGTTGACAATGGAATCAGAAGAACGAACTAATTTTATAATTATTTCTTACCCCTACAAGGTGGTGGTATATTTGTTTCAAAGCTTAATTCCTCTTGAACAATACGCGGAATCTGTTGGATCAAAAGTTGATTAGAGGTGATTATTTTTTCTATGCATGTATTTGCTGATTTACGTGTTAGAATATCCATATAATCATAACCATCCCTTACATTATTTAATGATGAATTTGCTTCTGAGTCAACCTCACATATATCAACACCAGGTGCAACATCAACGTGGGAAATTTGATGTCTCTTTGACACTCTCTGTACATGACTAAAGTCCTGAACAATGTTTATATGTTGGACATCATCATTTGAAGGTTCATTATTTGACGTAGTCATTTGATCACCCCCAAAAGAAACGAAATCTTCACCACCAAATGAAGCTGGCTCTTTTAACTGAATCAAATCACTTGTAGATGCTTTTTTTTTAGCATATCTTTCTCTCTGTTTTCTACGAAGTTCTTCCTTTTTCTCTTCTGGTAAATCTTTATATGGAATGTTTTTTGTAGACATGATCTTCAATAAATAGTTTTGAAGCTTAAATTTCATAAAATTAAATAATATTGTTTCAAAACAAATGTTACAGAACTCATTAACGCAATCTTACTACTTCTCATTTTGTTAATGAAGGAAATGATTCTTCTAAATGTTGGATACTGTTTCACATAAGCAAAGACTAAATGAATAAATAATAATTGCTTAATGTGAAATCCACACCCCCACGATGCATCTTAAATGCAATAAACAATTTCGTTGATTCCTACGTTGAACCATACACACAACTAAATAAGCAGATTAGATCATTTTAAAACATGTTTTATGCCATTCATGTGTTGTTAGTATTACAGGGATTTTCAAATGTTAGTGTTTGAAAAATGATAGTTACACAACATTTTTCATAATATTATATATAACTATATTTTAAATATAAGATAGTTTGGTCAAATATATTATAGAAGTACCTTAAAATCGAATATTATGGATATATCTCTCCTAAATCCCATTTATAAAAATACTTGGAGATAAAAAAAAATCATAAAAAAGTCTTTGACCCCTTTTTCTAAGAAAATATTTCGTATTTAAGTAGTGCTATATATAGTGACAACTTTTACTTATACTTTTATTTACAATACTTTATTTGTCAGTTGATTATTAACTGTTTGGACTCTTTTGATATGGATGATAACTTAGCTTCTATTAAAAAAAAAATCTCTATTTGTCAGGCTACAAAAATCTCTATTTGTATTCTAAAACTTCAATAACCCTTATAAATGCTTGAAGACCTCAACCGTCTTCTATTTATGCAATAGTTTTATTTTATATGTATAGATAAATATATATTACTTTTAGATCAAAATTCCTTATAATTATTTATCTTAATTTTGTTTTTGTAATTAAAAGAAATAAATTTCTAGCTTTCGGCAAAGACAAATTGAAGACACGAAATGAGATTGAAAACGAAGAAAAACTAAAGAAGGTGGTGTCCCACTTTCTAAACCTAGTGTGTCAAGCCAATCTAATCAAGTAAAGTTGTCCAAAATTTAAGTAAAAAATACAAACAGTTGGGAGAGAAGTGCATAGCAGGGACGATTGGTTGAACCAAAGAAAAATAATAATAATTAAAGAAGTTATTTATAGATGATCTATGCCGACTAATTGCTTTAAAAAAGCAACTAAAGCAATTTATTGCTTTAAAGCACTAAAGCACTAAAAAACAGTAGTATCGATATATATTTACGGACAATCCCAACTTGCTGCAGGACGACTTTGTGAATTCCATCCTCAGGTTCATTTGTGAATTCCATCCTCAATGCCTCATTATCAAGTATGGGCTAGCTTGGTGAAAATTTAAATTTTTATACTGTTTCTGTGTTTGCACTCTCCATCTATCTCTCACTATCTATTAACTCCAAAGTTAACTCTCGCACTTTCTTCAAGATATGTGAATTAGTTTACGATATGTGAACAAAAAATTAGTTTTGTTTGAATTACATTCAATTTTGTAATATGATATATGAATGTATTTGTTCTGCTTCCCATTATCAGGCACTGATCACTTTACTGTAAATTCATTTTGTGAAGTTTAGATTTTATTCCAGCTTCAAGGAGCCAACACTAACTGATTTTCTATGAATTGAATGGATATTAATTTTCTGTGAATTTTGTGTTGTTTTAGTGATTTGGGGTTCGGTGGGTCTATGAGGTTCAGTGGCTCAGTTCGTTCCTCATCAAGTAGGAATAATTATGAAGGTGCCAAGTCACCAAGGAAGTTAGATTTAGATGGGTTGACTCCGTTTGAGAAGAACTTCTATGTTGAGTCGTCATCAGTGACAGTAATGTCGGACAGGGAGGTTGATGAGTATCGACAACGAAGGGAAATTACAATTGAAGGCCGTGATGTTCTAAGGCCTGTTACGAGTTTTTGTGATGTTGGGTTCCCAGGTAACTTATCTTGGGAGAACAATTGGCTATGTTCTTTGTTTGGGGTTTTGTACATGTTTCATTTACCATTTTAGAAGAACCAAAAAAAAAAAAAAAAGACCTAAGATTTTTTTTTAAGAATTCATATATAAATATATATATATCTTGTAACCACCTTGCACTTCTGTGAACTTGTTGCCGTTGGAATAGATGCAGTGCTAAATCTATTACTGAATGTATCCCCAAAGTCGTCCCAAGAAAGAGAACCACTAAAGGTGGAGTAACTGAATGTTAAGTCCTCTTATAAAAGGTTTTTATAATGTCAACATTTCCATAACGCTAATAAATCATGCTTTCTTATGCAAATATAAGGCACTTGTAATATATGAAATGCTCATATGTTTAATAATTAATTTAATTGCAATCATCTTAGAGATTCCTATTGGGAGAATTTCATAATTCATTACTAACAAAGCCAAATAAATGTAATGGATCAAACTTTTGGAAGGCATCATAACACTAAATCAGAAATGATAAAATTTAATAAATGAACTATAAATGTCAAGAGATTGTATGTGAGTAGAGTACTTATCAAGAAGCGTGAGAAAACAAGTAAGAAACTGCAAGCAAAATACGAACTCTTAATAAATAGCAGCAACCTGAGAAAAATCAAGAATAAGAATCTTGAAGTAAAAAGACGACAGAAAGTCATAATAATTAATTATATATAAATTGGTTCACCACCTTAGACAACCTAGTACTGACATAGTGTCAATTAATTGAAGAGATTAGAGTGTTGATTCAACCGTGGCCTTTTGGGAAGACAAGTGTTAATATAGCTGGCAACCTAATCTGTGGGAGAACAAGTATTAATTGAAGAGATATGAGTGTTAATTCAACCGTGGCCTTTTGGGAGGACAAGTGTTAATATGGAGCTAGCAACCTAATATGTGGCTATGACGTAACAATCAATACTTAAGTGGAGCATTTGAACTTTAGGATAAAGATTAGAAAGCATTCTATATGGGACAAATTATCTAAACGAACACAGAAGATACACACCAAAAACTTTTTCCAACCCGTGGACTTTACTGTTTACATGGCCTTTTTCCCCCCCTTTTTTTTTATATATGCATTATGTACCCCATTAAATGGATCATCATTACTTTTATCTCTACTAACACTTTCATCATCATTACTTTTCATATTTTTATTTTTTTTCCATTTTTCTTTTCATATCTTTTTAATATATTCAAATATTTTTAAAACATTGAAAAAAATTACCAAATGTATATTTTTGGTATTTTTAATATATTTGTTGTGTCTTTTTTTAACACTTTCATCTCTGTTAATACTTTCATCATCATTACTTTTGATCATTGTTTAATTCAAATAAAATTTACTCTTTTGTTTCTTGTTATTATTGCTTAGATACAATCACCCGTGTAACATGTAACATGTTTAGTTTTCAGATCATAGACTATTTGAAAGGCATGCGGCTAAAAGAAAAAATAATATCATTATATGTATGTCCCACCCACTCCACAATCCAAGTATTGTTGGTTTCCAAAGCTGGGTGAAATCCAATGCATGATACATGTTTGTATGAATTTTTAAGGGATATAACTAGATGAAGAGTATAAAAAGCATTGGATTCTCTAATATTTGAAAGACCCGTGAAATGTGCAGAGATTGATTGGCAAGTAAGCATTGGATTCTCAATGGTGGGATGCATTCAAAATTATTACTTGTTGATCCTTATGCTTGAGATGCTTAGGTATTCAAACTCCTACCATAGTTACAATCTAGTAGTTAGAGTTAATTGAAGATGAGAAAGTACTCCAACATGAAAAGCAACTGGGTTCTATCTATCAGACCAAGAGAAGAGCATAAGAGAAAGGAGCAGAAGCATTATTTTGTCTAGTTTCACTTCGAAGTTCACACAAATCATTGCATTTTGTTTTATTATCCAACTTTAACTATATACGACCACTCATTTCGGATATCAACAACTCTTTATTCTTCTTTATTGTTTTTGAATCACTCGTGTCATCATAAAATTAAAGTCTTTTAGTAATTATCTGCTTAATTGATTTTGAGCACCTCGGATATCATACAAGCTGTTTTCTATTATAAAAAATCGGAAATGTTATCTTCTATTAATAGTATGATATGTTAAAAATTAAGAATATTATATAATTTAATATAATATATTATATTTACGCCCCTATCACCTTATCTATCTATAATCATTTTCGATTTTGAATCGGAGTTCACACCCCCATAAACTTTTTTTATCTTTAGCTTTTGCCATTGCCATACTTTGGTTATAAATTCGATAAATAGTAATAAATATGATGGTAGGGGTCGGCAGCGGAGGAAGCCACCACAAATATGATGGTTTATAAATCATAATTTTCAAACGGCCACTTAACATTTGAGCGGTGACACAAATTTAATAAAAAATTTAATCAATTAAAGGATTAATAATACTAATCAACAATTAATTTATAAAAAAAAGATATAATGTATAATTAATTAAATATATTTTTATATATAATTGCGCTTTGACTCTTATCAAAATATCAAAAAATATAAACATATAGATAATTAAAATATATATATACAATTGAAAGGTGAGCAATAATTTTGGTCTTTTAAATAATAAATATCAAACTACATAGACAGCATGCCCCATTAAAAAAATACTATTTGCATGGTAGGAAATCAATCGTAATTTATCAGATCCCACTCATTATAATTTGGATGGTTGTGGAGTACATTCGGAATGGAAATCAATTGCAATTTAGGAGATTCCACTCATTATAATTTGGATTGTTGTGGAATGCATTCGGAATGGAAATCAATTGCAATTTAGGAGATTCCACTCATTATATTTGGATGGTTGTGAAGTGCATTCAGAATTGTTACTTGTTAAATATTTCCATTACAGAATCCAATACCTTTTTTACCCATCATGTGCATATCCCTCAAAAATTTATACAGAGACATGTATGCACATTGGCGCCATATTCAATATTTCTTGCTTAAAAAAGAGCCCTAGTAAAGATAAATGATGTCATTCCATTCGTGTATTAATTGGATGTTAGATTTAGATACTTTAACTTATTCATAATGATGATTAATATTTGAGATAATCTGATTATATAATTTTCTCGTAATTAGCTATATAGGATCACTCATTTGGCTTTTAAATTATAAATACAATATATATCTTATTATTCTTCTCTTTATAAAAAAGAGTTTATCGAGGATGCCTCATCATTAAAAGAGCTTGACCATGATCATTTAAATTGCCAAGGATGTTAATGGATAGGTTTCCTCCACAATGTTTGATTATATGAACTCTTTTATTTTTTCCTGTTATTGACGGCTAAATGAAGGGTGTTGTTTATTGATGGCCAACATGTTAAAAGATTTTCTCATTTTGTCTTTCCTGTAGAGTCAAAAGTAGAGTCAAAAAGCTGATACTTCATGATTATACGAAATCATCTACCATTTTTTATTTCCTAATTTTATTTTACCTCTATCCATTCAATGGCCAAGAATGATGATGGCCAGGCTCCTCATATAAAAATGGATATATAAAAACTACTTTTCTTCATAATTAATCTTTGACCCTTTTCTCTTGAGCTGTGTCTAATCCTTTTACACTCCAAAAGCTTACACCGAGGTAAAGAGAAAAATGATCATTAATATTAAACAGATAAAGAATCATTTATAGGTGTATAATAGTAACATCAGTGTCTATATTTTATTCAGTTTAGAATTTTATCAGATGCTATTTTGTAAATTGTAACTGTAATTTTATATACTATGAAGCACTTGTGTTTCCTTACGAATGAAATCTGTTTTATTTAAAAAAAAAATAAATAAATTGTGCTATTATGCCTCCAAAATTTGTTTATTTGGTGTGTCCTTTAGTGTAAATTGTACTTTTATTTTCTTTTTATTTTTTTTTTTCAAATATATTTTTTAAACATGTTAAACATTTTTAAAAATAAAAAAACACTAATACACTAATAGTCAATTCCTTAACCATTAAAAAAATTAAATGCATGAGCGGTTAAAATGAAGATATAAATTGAAGAGACATAGTAGTATTTTTTTTTTTTTTTTAAAAAGCCTCATAGAGTCTAGACAACATGCCTCATGTATAGCGAAACCCCCTATCCAAAACTTTTATGATGGCATATAATTTACTCCTCAAAGCATAATTACCATCTGGTGAAAAGGCAAGAGTAATATTTTGGATGATGCGCATAGTAATCGAATGCATGTGACGAAGGGATAAGAGAGAAGACAATCATCATTTTCAATTGGCATGCAGTACTCTTCTCACATGGGTCATTTACACCAACAGCTAAAATCCTCCATTCAAGTAGACCCACTTGCAGGCTCCAATATCAATCTCCTAAGAACGATGGCTAGATATTTATATAATGATGAAATCAAATAAGTTAAAACACAATCATGAAACATAATTACATGCGGACAAGTATGTGCAATTTTGATCTCCAGCATCGAATGCCATCTAAATAAATTGAGTACATGCCTAAATGAATATGGTTAAAAATAATAATGTTAACTATGGATATGTAATTATGGACAATTTTGATATGCAACATCGAATGATAATAATAATTTATCCAAAAGATGTTATCTATTTTTTATAAAAGAAAGATATAATGCATAATTAATTAAACTTCGAAAATATCAAATATTGTCCATAGCAAAAAAAAAAAAAAACAAAAACAAGATAAAATATATAATGCCATGTCCACCACCCTAGCATTGCTGGCACTACAATTTTTCTTCAGGAATATAGCCAACTGCAACTGACTCTCCATAGAAACCATTTGAGGCATTGTCCTCAGAGTTTAGTGAACTTCCACAGTTCTCAAAAGAGTTCTCCATAAACATATTCTCGTCATATGAAATTGTTAAGGCATTATTGGAGATATTGTTTGTACTGAATTGTGGCATCATGTAATTGGTACTCTCTGACTGAAACCAACTTTGGACATCTTGTGGGTGAGAAGGTATTCCATAGCACTTTTCATTAGGGTTTCCATTGACAGAAGCATTGAGAAAGTTTTGAGCTGCTTGTAATTCCTTTAGAGATGCTAGTTGAGTTTGTAGATTTATAACCTGCAGGAAAAAAAGTAAAATGCCATTTATTAATTAAGAGTTAACCCAGATTAGGGTTTCAATCATTATATATAAAAAGAGAACCTACTGATGAAGAGTCAAAATATATGAAAAAGTGCCATAAATAGGATCTTCAAGCCTAGCCTGCACTTCATACAAGATTGTGGCAGCTGCTTTAGAACGATCACTCACCAGGACTTGAGCAAGGAGCTTCGACACATTATCTGCACCGAAAATATTATGAACGGAGGAAAATTTGCTAATTCTTTGTTTATAGCAGAAATAAGGAGCAAAAATACATCCTCTAACACATTTCCTTCTAAGGAATCTGCAAGCTCCACAAGGAAAACCAAAACCAGCCATCTTGATGGTTCGTTTTAGTCGATGGGAGGTAAGATACCTGGATCAAGAAGGAAAAAAACCATAAAGTCTGGAACTCGCAAAACAATGAGCCAAGAGATGCCGCAAAATCCGGAGCTACCTCGATCCTCGCCAAAAGTGACTAATTATTTGTATGTATGTTCATTTTCTGTTTTTTTAGCTGGTAGTATTCAAAACAAAATATTGTTTAAATACAAATAAAATCAAATATTTGTTAAAACACAATCATGAAACATAATTACGTGTAATCATGAATAAAAATGAATTCTGATTGCATTATTTGTCTTCTTTTTTCCTGATCATTAAATTTCAAAATCTGACAAATGTCATAAATCAATGAGTCTTGGGTTTCTGATCTATGCTATAAAGCTCAAGCCAACAACGCTTTAGAGCCTCGAGCTTCGCCCCAAACCCCGATTCTTGCTGTAAAGCATGAGCTAACAAATGCTTTAGAGCATGAAAAATAAGTGAATTTTGACTGCACTATTTGTCTTCTCTTTCCCTGATCACTAAATTTTGGAGTCCGACAAATGTCGTAAATCAATAAGTCTTGGGTTTCTAATCTATGTTATAAAGCTCGAGCCAACAACGCTTTAGAGCCTCATAGGTTACTGTCACGGGTTAGTGAGGTTGATCAACTTAAGATTCAAACAAATCAGTTGCAACAAAAACTTGCCAATTAAAGGAAAAAGAATAAAATATTAAAATGTAAAAATAGGAAGTTCAAGAAATATGTGAACCATATGCTCAAGACATGCAACCACGCATAAAGGAGCTAGAACGAAGGGGTACAAATACAAAGTGAACAGCAGTGGTTAACAGCTTCGCCCCAAACCCCGATTCGTGCTGTAAAGCATGAGTCAACAAATGCTTTAGAGCATGAAAATAAATAAATAAATAAATTTTGAAAGTTACATGGAGGAGAATCTTCGGCCAAGTGGACTTATTTTGTTGTTTTAACATCATTTGATTTGTGGTGCGGTTCGGTGCTCGATAAAGTGACCTTAGTACCCGATTCTGCTGTTTCCTGTCCTAAAGCTAAATTTAGGCTTAGGTTATGATGTATACTGGTTTTTTGTGTGGTTTACAGTGGGTGTAGGGTCGGGTAATTGGCCTGGTAAGTTCATTTTACTCCTAACTTATATAATAAAGTAAATAAATAATAAAATAATTCACATCTTTTGATAGATTATTATTAGAAAAATGATTTAGTTACAAAAAGATTACACAAAAATACAAAGTGAACAGCAGTGGTTAACAGCTTCGCCCCAAACCCCGATTCGTACTGTAAAGCATGAGCCAACAAATGCTTTAGAGCATGAAAATAAATAAATAAATAAAATTTGAAAGTTACATAGAGGAGAATCTTCGGCCAAGTGGACTTGCTTTGTTGTCTCAACATCATTTGATTTGTGGTGCGGTTCGGTGCTCGATAAAGTGACCTTAGTACCCGATTCTACTGCTTCTTGTCCTAAAGCTAAATTTAGGCTTAGGTTATGATGTATACTGATTTTTTGTGTGCTTTATAGTGGGTGTAGGGCCGGGTAATTGGCCTGGTAAGTTCATTTTACCCCCAACTTATATAATAAAGTAAATAAATAATAAAATAATCCACACCTTTTGATAGATTATTATTAGAAAAATGATTTAATTACAAAAAGATTACACAAAAATAAATCTACAAACTGATGTCATCTTGATCATAATTACTTTTGATCATTGTTTATTGATAATCATGACTTTAGCACATTTAGTGGAACTAAACTTTATTGAATATTTAAAGCGCATTTAGTGCTGATTTACTTTTGTTGAGATTGTCTTGATCATCATTACTTTTGATTAGTTAAATAAAATATGTACACAGCATATCCTATAATCTGATAGCTTGTCTTGTTCTCATTTTCATCCCTATAAAACCAATCTTAAGTTTCGTTTCATTTGCATCAACTCTTTTTTTTTTCTCTGAAATCTATCTACATTCTCGATTTCTAAGTTTTTTCTTTAATGGCTCAGTAATCTTCTTCCAACAATCCCCTTTTCCATTATATGGGGTATTCTGCATCTTGGCCACCAATTATTTCTACATCCACTATAGGTGCCATACAACATGAGAATGATCTGACTAATAAGTCAGATGATGACATCATTTATGAACTGGTGAGCCTTGGTACTCGATACTCATCAGCCATAGTTGCATTTTCCCGGCGATTGCAGTCCAAAACTCATGAGGTTGAAAAGCTTAACGAGAAGATTTATAAATTTCAACAACTTGATCATGAATCTAACAAAAAAATAGGAGACTTAAAGCAAGAGAATAAGGATTTAAAATCTTTACTTGCTTCTTCATTTCGACTTCCTGCTCCTTTAGATAAGAATAACATGTCGATTTATGAAAAACAAGAGCGTTTGAAAAGTGAGGCTAAAAGTCTCAAGTTTTTATAAGTCGTTTGAAATTATAAAATAAAAAAATTTCCGTGCATGCATCGTTCCTGTTTATCTCAAAGCTGTGTATACTCCTATTATCTCTCACCCAAGAACTGAGTATCCATCCAAATGAACCACTCAATCAAACAATTATTATTATTTGAGATAAGCTATAAAGCGTTTCTCCTAACTACTGTAATTAGAGGACCACTCATTTGCATTTGATTGACTAATATAATATATCTCTACTTATTCTTCTCTTCATAAAAGAGCCTCTCAATATCAATGAATAGGAAATGAACAATAATGATGCGTTTGGAACATCTTCTTCATTAATTCTTCGACCTCTACTATGGGTCCCACCTAGATTGGTTTTCGCTGAGCCTTTGAATGCTCTGGACCTCTATATAATAAACTATTTCCACCCTTTTGAAATATAGAACAATCTCTGCATTTCTCATATTTCTCGTTTTACTCTCAATTCTCACAACTTCTCTCAATATCTTAACTTATTAAATGGACAACCAACATTCTGTTAACAATATTCCTGATCTGAATCAGGCATCATCTACTACTCCATCATTATTCATATGTCCTGAGGTTGTTAACACCATGGTTGGGGCAGAGATACATTTCTCTACCCGATCCGATGCTGAGGTGGTTGCAGGAATGAGAATGCTGGGTGTCCAATATGTTGCTGCCATTAATGCTATGTCCCGGAGATTTCTTTCACGCGAGAATGAAGTTGACGAACTTAAATTTGAGATTTTTGAATTGCAAGAAAAGCTTGCAAATAAATGTAGAAAAAATAAAATATTAAAACACAAAAATAAAGAGTTGCGGAAATANAAATGAATTCTGATTGCATTATTTGTCTTCTTTTTTCCTGATCATTAAATTTCAAAATCTGACAAATGTCATAAATCAATGAGTCTTGGGTTTCTGATCTATGCTATAAAGCTCAAGCCAACAACGCTTTAGAGCCTCGAGCTTCGCCCCAAACCCCGATTCTTGCTGTAAAGCATGAGCTAACAAATGCTTTAGAGCATGAAAAATAAGTGAATTTTGACTGCACTATTTGTCTTCTCTTTCCCTGATCACTAAATTTTGGAGTCCGACAAATGTCGTAAATCAATAAGTCTTGGGTTTCTAATCTATGTTATAAAGCTCGAGCCAACAACGCTTTAGAGCCTCATAGGTTACTGTCACGGGTTAGTGAGGTTGATCAACTTAAGATTCAAACAAATCAGTTGCAACAAAAACTTGCCAATTAAAGGAAAAAGAATAAAATATTAAAATGTAAAAATAGGAAGTTCAAGAAATATGTGAACCATATGCTCAAGACATGCAACCACGCATAAAGGAGCTAGAACGAAGGGGTACAAATACAAAGTGAACAGCAGTGGTTAACAGCTTCGCCCCAAACCCCGATTCGTGCTGTAAAGCATGAGTCAACAAATGCTTTAGAGCATGAAAATAAATAAATAAATAAATTTTGAAAGTTACATGGAGGAGAATCTTCGGCCAAGTGGACTTATTTTGTTGTTTTAACATCATTTGATTTGTGGTGCGGTTCGGTGCTCGATAAAGTGACCTTAGTACCCGATTCTGCTGTTTCCTGTCCTAAAGCTAAATTTAGGCTTAGGTTATGATGTATACTGGTTTTTTGTGTGGTTTACAGTGGGTGTAGGGTCGGGTAATTGGCCTGGTAAGTTCATTTTACTCCTAACTTATATAATAAAGTAAATAAATAATAAAATAATTCACATCTTTTGATAGATTATTATTAGAAAAATGATTTAGTTACAAAAAGATTACACAAAAATACAAAGTGAACAGCAGTGGTTAACAGCTTCGCCCCAAACCCCGATTCGTACTGTAAAGCATGAGCCAACAAATGCTTTAGAGCATGAAAATAAATAAATAAATAAAATTTGAAAGTTACATAGAGGAGAATCTTCGGCCAAGTGGACTTGCTTTGTTGCCTCAACATCATTTGATTTGTGGTGCGGTTCGGTGCTCGATAAAGTGACCTTAGTACCCGATTCTACTGCTTCTTGTCCTAAAGCTAAATTTAGGCTTAGGTTATGATGTATACTGATTTTTTGTGTGCTTTATAGTGGGTGTAGGGCCGGGTAATTGGCCTGGTAAGTTCATTTTACCCCCAACTTATATAATAAAGTAAATAAATAATAAAATAATCCACACCTTTTGATAGATTATTATTAGAAAAATGATTTAATTACAAAAAGATTACACAAAAATAAATCTACAAACTGATGTCATCTTGATCATAATTACTTTTGATCATTGTTTATTGATAATCATGACTTTAGCACATTTAGTGGAACTAAACTTTATTGAATATTTAAAGCGCATTTAGTGCTGATTTACTTTTGTTGAGATTGTCTTGATCATCATTACTTTTGATTAGTTAAATAAAATATGTACACAGCATATCCTATAATCTGATAGCTTGTCTTGTTCTCATTTTCATCCCTATAAAACCAATCTTAAGTTTCGTTTCATTTGCATCAACTCTTTTTTTTTTCTCTGAAATCTATCTACATTCTCGATTTCTAAGTTTTTTCTTTAATGGCTCAGTAATCTTCTTCCAACAATCCCCTTTTCCATTATATGGGGTATTCTGCATCTTGGCCACCAATTATTTCTACATCCACTATAGGTGCCATACAACATGAGAATGATCTGACTAATAAGTCAGATGATGACATCATTTATGAACTGGTGAGCCTTGGTACTCGATACTCATCAGCCATAGTTGCATTTTCCCGGCGATTGCAGTCCAAAACTCATGAGGTTGAAAAGCTTAACGAGAAGATTTATAAATTTCAACAACTTGATCATGAATCTAACAAAAAAATAGGAGACTTAAAGCAAGAGAATAAGGATTTAAAATCTTTACTTGCTTCTTCATTTCGACTTCCTGCTCCTTTAGATAAGAATAACATGTCGATTTATGAAAAACAAGAGCGTTTGAAAAGTGAGGCTAAAAGTCTCAAGTTTTT
>QEOT01000876.1:34941-46645 GCA_003123785.1 Pterocarya stenoptera | reverse complement strand
AAAAAAAAAATCAACACAGGTTTTAAATGGAAGAACAACAAGACATGAATGAATTTTCAAACTCTTTTTCAAATTTACATCCCACAAAGAGAAGAGAAAGAGGATCTACACTAAAAACTAAAACATATCTAGAAGAATGAACAAGAAACTCACATCCAAGCAATTGACAAATCTAACAAAAAAAAGGTGCATACCGACCAACATGCATGTATCATACTTTAGTTCTCCAAGAAATAAAAAGGGATCAACAGGCTATTCTCGTAATCATCATTAGAAATAGATGGTCATCATGATCTCTAACAGGATTGCTTCAAGAAACGCTGCAAATCATTTAGCTATACTTGAGTTCTCCTTTGCACTGCCACTGGAAGCAACGCTGCCGTAGGAACCGCCCACAACCGCGGCAAACGTGAAAACCACCATGATAGCCCGCTGCTCTGCCCTGCACCTCGTGATTAGTTGTGATATAAAAAGTACAATTATATATAGACGAAGATAAGATAGGTAAAAAAAAGAAGCAAAAGTAGTCGAAGATCATCTTGACCTTTGTTAAAGAAAAAAAAAAAGAAAAGAAAAGAAAAGAAAAAAAAGCTGATGGCATCCGATATATATATTTATATATAAGTTATATTATATGCACCAAGAAAAGCCGACCACCACTTAACTACCCACAGAAACTACCGAAACCATAGAAAGAGGTGCTGTCCGGCCTAGTCCGTGGCTACTAACGGCGGCAAGCCACACAAGACTAAGAGAGAGAGAAGAGAAAGGTTCTGAATTGAGAGAGCGAACTCGGGAGGGAGAGAGCCAACAATGAGATAGGATTTGAGGGAGTTGACACACAAAGAAGAAAGCAAAAAGCTAAAATATTAAAAAAAGGTAAAAGCTGCCGACACCTATACAGCTGAATTAAAAAACTACAAACACCTCATATAAACGAACACAGAAGACAAGAATAGAAGGATAGAAAAGAGACAACACGCTAAACACGGATGATTTAAACGGAGTGTGAAAATTTACTACTCATTACTGTAGAAGCACGACAGGCGTTTATTATAATAGAAAGATATATATATATATATATAAAAGTAGCTCACACCTGAGTTAGTACGTGAAACATGAGCAATAGACACAAATTGCATGATCTTCAACATGAAGAGGAGGGAATCAAAAGAAAGGGCATTTTCCACATTTAGGCCTCGTTTGTTTTCAGAGATGAAATGAGATGAGATGAGATAAGATGAGTTGAGATTAAAATTAAAAAGTTAAATAAAGTATTATTAAAATATTTTTTTAATATTATTTTTTATCTTGAGATTTGAAAAAGTTGAATTGTCTATTTTATTTTGTATTGAAATTTGAAAAAGTTGTAATGATTATATGTAATAAGATGAGATGGATTTGAAAAAATTAAATTATTTATTTTATTTTGTATTGAAATTTGAGAAAGTGTAATGATGAAATTGAGATGAGATGAGATGTTTTCTGAAAATAAACGAGGCACACGATAGCTCAAGAACATTAACAATGTGGGCTCCATTTAATAATAAATACAGGAGGTAGGTTAACATCTTCCATTTCTGCACTAAACTCTAGACGGATGCTTTTTTCATTCCTCCATTTTATATATTCTCTTAAGAATTTTTTTTTTCATCAGTCACTATTTACAATCCCATATCTCCCCCCACCTAATGAAAAACACATCTACATCTTATGAAAAGCACTTACATACCCTATGAAAAAACTATAGTTGTGGAGTGTGAGATTGAAGAAAATTTTTTCTCATCAGCCACTATTTACCACCTCACACCCTATGAAAAACACTCTCATACTTTATGAAAAACACTCCCACACCCTATGAAAAAGCTATAGGTGTAGGGTGTGAGAGTGAATAGTGACTGATGCATAGCGTTCCTCTTCTCTTAAAGGATGCCTCTACATCATGTTATGAAGTTCACCGTATCTATTAGCTCAACTTCTCCATTTTAACCAAACAAAAATAGAGAGTTATTGTAGCTAGAAAGTAAAATATTTGCTTTTTACCTCTTTCAATGTAGACCATTTTAAGGGATTGTTCATCAAAATTTAGTTTGCATTTACATTTGGCTAACGCAATGTGAATACTCTTGTTTTGCATCTTTAATTAATTAATTGAGTATCAGAAATATGTATCTCAAGCATGCATCTTTCTTTTCTTTCAATTAATTGATTTTTTTTTTTTTTTTTTGAATTTGCAATTAGTTGATTCTCACTCCAAAGCTCGGCCCACTTGTATTAGATGTTTGAAGAATGAGATGAGATGATATGAAACACTACAAGAAAAATGCCCTTTTGCTGTAATTTTGTGTTTGATGGAAATAAAATTGCCGCAAAAAGCCTTTAATTCAGGTGATTTTGATGTTGCCGCAGACTTTTAACATCAAATTTTGAAACTGGTCTTTTGCAGCGACTTCTTAACTTTTTTGTGACGAAAAAATTCACCGCAATAATATAAAATTAGTTGCGACGGACTAAAATCGCCGAGAATTGTTGTTTTATCACTTGGGCGTCACTTTTTACGATGGAATTAGATTTTGTTTGTGGCGATTAAAAGGTCATGAATTTAAAGTTCAAATACCTAAATCCCTCACTTTTTCCCCAGCCTTCTTCTCTTCCCCCTAGTGTCGTTCTCCTGCTTTCCCCTGATCTCTACTCTTCATGCCTCCACTGCACGTCGTCGTCAACCCACCATCACTGTCCACCTCCACCGTTGCCGACCAACCCAGCCAAGCCCCTCCCTCGCGGCTTCTTTCTCTCCCGCAGATCTCCCTCTCTCTTCTCCCTCGAATTCCTTTCTCCCTCGGATACCCATTGCGTCGTGTCCGCAACCCCCCCCAATGGTCTCTAGCCCCTCCATCGAAGCTCTCCCTCTCTCTCACCGTCGATCTGCTCTTCCTCGGATGGGAAGCGCCTAGGACGAAGAAAACTTCCTCTCGTCGAGGACCAACACCAACGTATACGAAGAAAACATTTCACTCTCTAGCTACCGGCAAAGCTACCCCCCAACGGTCCCCAGCCCTTCCACCGAAGCTCTCCCTTTCGCTCAGCGTCGATCTGCTCTTCCTCGAATGGGAAGAGCCGAGGACGAAGAAAACTTCCTCTCGCACTGTGTATTTCATGAAGAAAACTTCCTCTCGCAAAGGACCAACACCAACATATACGAATAAAACATTTCACTTGCTTGAAGTCGTGTGTAAAATAGATTATTTGTGTTGTGTTCCTCTATTTCTGTTATTGTTAGTGGTGGTGTAGTTAATTTTGTGGTGGTAATTTGTTTAGCAGAAATTACAAAAAATTAAAGTCGTTTATTTTTTTTAGAATCGATATGTTAGGATTGGGATTTGCTACGGGTTGGAATTTAATGTTGTTGGAAATCTCACAAAGATGGAGAATTTCTCTCAACCTTAGAGAGAGGGAAAGAGAGGGACAAATAGAGAGACAGAGGGATTGTTGTGGAAGATCAAATTCTCTTCGATTGATTGTGTTCTCCTTTAATCTCAAATGATATTTTTTTTTATTTTTTTTTTAGTGCTTCTGTTTTTACTTTTTTGTTGTTGTTGTTGGAAATGGAAGATTATTGTGGTTATCAATGATGGCCATGGCAGCCTGGAAATGGAAAGCCAGGCTTAAGGGGCAAGCGTGTGCAAATTTGAGGAATGATTAAGGGGGCTTTTGGTCATTGGGTAGTGTTGGACTTGGTAAATATGGTTGTAGTGGAGGTTAAAAATTCTTGAGGTGGTGGGTTTAGTTTGAATACTTTCCTAGCTCAAGTACAAAATACAATTCTATGCCTTTGTCATGTACAAAATACTTTCCTTTTGCGATGATATATAACGCCACAATTGACTTTTCTCAACCATTTAATGGTAAATGAAAATGCCATTTCTATTTTTTTTGGGACAATTGTGACAGACTAAAATCGTTGGGAATAGTGTCTTTTTGTGACAATTTTTGCCTATCACTGAAATTGATCAAAAGTGACACTTTTATTGCATCGAACATGCAGCAATTTAAAAATCACCAAAAAGAATCAAATGCAGCGATTATTGGGGGTATATGCGACGATTTTTAGCGTTGGAAAAAGCCTGATTTCTTGTAGTGAAAATTTTGTGAATAATAGTAAGATGGTTTGTGAATAGTAATGAAATAGTGTGAGTTAAATATTTTTTAGATTTTTAGGTAGAGCTTTAGACAGGGAAAGCTCATTGGAGCTTTTCGTGGTATCTTATTCAAAAGATGTCTTTTCCCACCATTTGGACTTGTAGAATTCTAAGAATGGATAGAGTTGAAATAATATTTGTGTTTTCTATTTCTAATACAAGTACAACGATGGCTTTAAATACAAATGTGAGAGTAACAGTAAGTTTACTTTTTGGATTTAAAATACAAGTTAAAAAACAATTGAATTCAAAACTCAGGATTACGGCTCCTTCTCGTGCATGATATGCGACAACGGCTTGAGATTTGCAACAATAGCTTGAGATTTTTCAATTTGCAACGGCCTGAGATTTGCAATAGCTAGAGCTTGAGATTATTCGGTGGCCTTATTATAATCTTCGGCTTCGTATGCTCCAATACGCCCCCGCAATCAGGAAGGCAGTTCTTGCAATTGAAGATTGATACATAATAGTGTAAAGCGAGCAGCAGGAAGCGCTTTTGTAATTAGATCAGCTAACTGATCTTTGGTTGACAAGAAGGACACCTGCAGTTTCTTTTGAAGGACTTTATCGTGCACATAATGAAATCATTTTCAATATGCTTAGTCCGAGCATGGAATACCGGGTTGGAAGAAAGATATGCGGCACCAATATTATTACACCATAGCTTTGGATAACTAGGCCATGTAAAATGTAAGTCCTGAAGCACAGATTGAAGCCATTGAATTTCCGCCGCCGTATTAGAGAGAGACATATATTCAAACTCGATGCTACTGCAGGCGATGATTTGCTGCTGTTTACAACTCTAAGAAATTAAATTATGGCCATGAAAAATACAATAAGCACCAACACTCCTTTGATCATCACTATCACCTACCCAATCTAAATCACTAAAACCATGAAGAGGGTGATCAGTTTGTCTAGAGAATTGAAGGCTATAAGATACTGTATGCTTGAGATATCGAAGGATTCTCTTGACAGCTTGCCAATGAGGATCCTTAGGCGATACATAAACTTGCTTACACGATGAATACTATATGCAATGTCCGGATGTGTAAACCCAAGATAATGTAGAGCACCCATCGTGCTCCTATAAAGTTGAGGGTCACTGAAATCATAACCCTTAAATTTTGAAAGATGGCAGGTAGTAGACATGGGTGTANCGCTTCGTATGCTCCAATACGCCCCCGCAATCAGGAAGGCAGTTCTTGCAATTGAAGATTGATACATAATAGTGTAAAGCGAGCAGCAGGAAGCGCTTTTGTAATTAGATCAGCTAACTGATCTTTGGTTGACAAGATGGACACCTGCAGTTTCTTTTGAAGGACTTTATCGTGCACATAATGAAATCATTTTCAATATGCTTAGTCCGAGCATGGAATACCGGGTTGGAAGAAAGATATGCGGCACCAATATTATTACACCATAGCTTTGGATAACTAGGCCATGTAAAATGTAAGTCCTGAAGCACAGATTGAAGCCATTGAATTTCCGCCGCCGTATTAGAGAGAGACATATATTCAAACTCGATGCTACTGCAGGCGATGATTTGCTGCTGTTTACAACTCTAAGAAATTAAATTATGGCCATGAAAAATACAATAAGCACCAACACTCCTTTGATCATCACTATCACCTACCCAATCTAAATCACTAAAACCATGAAGAGGGTGATCAGTTTGTCTAGAGAATTGAAGGCTATAAGATACTGTATGCTTGAGATATCGAAGGATTCTCTTGACAGCTTGCCAATGAGGATCCTTAGGCGATACATAAACTTGCTTACACGATGAATACTATATGCAATGTCCGGATGTGTAAACCCAAGATAATGTAGAGCACCCATCGTGCTCCTATAAAGTTGAGGGTCACTGAAATCATAACCCTTAAATTTTGAAAGATGGCAGGTAGTAGACATGGGTGTAGTACACGGCTTCACTTTATCAAGTTTGACTTTATGTAACAAATCAGAAATATACTTTCTCTGAGTAAGAAATAAGTCAGCACCATCACGTAAAGTTCCACACCAAGAAAGAAAGATAATGGTCCTAAGTCTTTTACCAGAAAAGCTGTGGATAACTTGTTTATCAATTGATCAATTGCCTTTGGGTCCAAGCCAGTCACGATTATATCATCCACGTAAATGAGGATGATTAAGTGAAGCTGGCCTTTGTGAAAAGTATAGAGGGACATATCAGCTTTAGAACCCTCAAAACCAAGTTGCTATAGCTGATTTGTGAGCTAAGAAAACCAAGCCTGCGGGGCTTGCCGAAGACCATAGAGACTCTTTTTTAATCTGCACACATGGTTCGGATAATCGAGATGTATAAATCCTTGCGGTTGATGCATATAAACATTTTCTTGTAGAAATCCTTAAAGAAAAGCGTTTTGAATATCCAATTGTCGAAAAGACCAATTATTAGAGGTAGCAAGAGAAATTACAAGACGGATCGTGCTCTATTTTACCACTGGGATAAATGTCTCATTCAAATCAATACCCTCATGTTGATGAAATGCTTTTGCCACAAGGCGGGCTTTGAAACGTTCAATGCTGCCAACAGCATTGTGTTTAACCCGATAGACCCATTTGTTTCCAACAAAATTGTACTCTGGCCGTGACGGAACTAAATCTCAAGTACCATTCTAGATTAATGCATTGAACTCACCATGCATTGCGTCACACCAATGTGAATGTTTTGAAGTTTCAGTGAAACAGCTGCGCTCGGCATTGAATAAATTAGCCTTGACAAGAAGCACTTGTGGAATAAGATATTTAACGCACCCAACATAGGGCGTTCTTGGCTTGAGGTTGTTGGTCTGAGATCTCTTGGTCATGTGCTTGGGAGCTGGTGATGTGTCAAGTGGGCTAGGGACGGGTAAGATAGCATCAACCACCGAATCCAAAGTAGCATGCAGGTTTGGAGTATTTGCAACATCCATTTCTTCACTGACCGTTGTAGAGTTATATGGCAATTGATCAAGGGCAAGTGGCGCGACAGGAGTGTGACATTCACCATCACCTACATGCAATGTTCGTGGACGTGGATGTGCAGGATGCAAAGCAAATGGAAAGGAAATTGTTTCGGACTAGACTGGATAGGTGGACGAGAATTCAGATTTTTTGTAAAGGAATGATGACTCGTCAAAGACGACATGCCGAGATACATACATTTTCCCTATAGATAAGTCAAGGCATTTGTAACCCTGATGTGAGAGACTATAACCAACAAAAATTCAGGTTTTAGAGCGAAAGTCAATTTTATGACGATTATATGGTCTTAAATTTGGCTAGCAAGCACACCCAAAAACACACATAAAACCATAATTTAGTTTTGTTTTGTATGCCTTTTCAAAGGGAGATTGATCATTTAAAAGTTTTGTAGGCAAACGATTCATAATGTAGGTTGCTATGTGAAAAGCGTCTTCCTAGTACAGTTGTGGAAGATTTGAGTGAGCTAATAAAGCAAGACCCATTTCAACAATTTGTCGATGACACCTTTCAACAGACCCCATTTGTTCATATGTATAGGGGCATGCAATCTAATGTTCGATGCCACAAGATTTAAAATAATTATATAGGCGTCGAAATTCACCACCCAAATCAGTTTGAACAGCTTTAATTTTTGTATCAAAGTGGGGTTCAACGTACATTTGAAATTGAAGAAAAATATTTTCAACATCAGATTTTTGCTTTAGTGGAAAAAGTTAAATAAATTTTGTGCAATCATCCAAAAAACAAACATAGTACCAAGAACCATAACTGGAAATAATTGAGTTGGGTCCCCATACATCTGAAAAAATTAATTCTAAAGGCCGAGTGGCACGATTAACAAATTTTGGAAAAGGTAAATTGTAGCTCTTGGCTATCTCACAATCAAGGCAAATAGATTGTCGTTTATTAAATCCAACAAGGAGCTTATTTGATTTCAACACGTGGTTGACAGTGCGAAGAGAGGTATGTCCTAACCGACGATGCCAATCAGAAACGAAGACATGAACACCAACAAAAGCCGAAGAAGCAAGTTGTTGGAGAGGCCCTGAAAAGCAGTACAACTCATCTTTGCTATGACTTTTATGCATGATGTTCCCCGAGTAGTCCTTAATTAAAAAAAAAGACAAAAAAAAAAAGAAAAAAGAAAAGAAGGTATCATGAAACTCAAAATAGACATTATTATCTTAGCAAATTTTTGAATAGAAATTAGATTTTTTGTGATTTGTGGAACCACAAGAATTTTATCAAGAACAATGGACTTGGAAGACGTGGGTAAGATAGCAATGCCAGTGTGAGTTATATGCAAACCTAAGCCATCACCAACTTGAATTTGATCAGTGCCAACATACTCTTCACTGTGGACGTTGAGATTATTAAAATTGTTCGTCAGATGATGCGTTCCTCCAGAGTCAGCATGCCATTCCTGTTCAGTCGGCTGCTGATTTTGGTTGGTGGAAAGGTTGACTTGGGCATTTCGGCGGGAGGTGGTGGTTGAAAATGAGGGTCATATCGTTTATAGCATCTAGAGGCAGTGCGTTCTGGCTTTTCACATAATTGACACCAAATATCAGAGTTGCGTGAAGAAGAATTACCTCTACCAGAGCCACAAGATGGACCTCCAGAGCCACGCCCCCGACCACATTTGAGAGTGGTGACAAGAGAATCATATTTAGGCCCTAAACTAGCTAGAAGATAGCTGATGATATCATCAGGTTTTAGGGGCTATCTGGCAACTGCTAGTTCATCCATTAGGCGTTTGATTTGCATAAAGTACTTATTAGCCGTCTGTGTAGTTTTGCTAGTTGTGGAGAGCTAAGACTGCACTTGAATAGTTTGAGCTCTGGACTGGGAAGCAAAGGCAGAAGTGAGAGCCAGCCACACGGCATGAGAAGCAGTGCAGTGGGCAACCTGCACAAGAACCTCATCAGTGAGAGAAGAATTGAGGCAACTAAGAATTAGATTGTTTTGAGTTTTCCAGGTGTCAAAAGAGGATTGGGAGACTTTGTGCCATTGGCATCAGTCAGTTCTTTCGGTGATTGCTTAAGATTACCATTGGCATAGCCAAAAAAATCTTGGCCTTTCAAATAGGGAAGCATAGTAGCCTTCCAAATGGAATATTTGTTGCGGTTGAATTTAGTAACATTGAGGGATGAGGAAGGATTGAAGAGCAAAGGGTGGGTGGGCTGAGCATTAGATATGGAGGAATCGTGAGAGGCTGACATGATGGAAAAGGAGACGAAAGGGAGCTCTTTTTTTAGTGACGTTGGTCAATCAAGCTGATACCATGTAGAATTCTAAGAATGGATAGAGTTGAAATAATATTTGTGTTTTTTCTATTTCTGATACAAGTACAACGATGACTTTAAATTCAAATGTGAGAGTAACGATAAGTTTACTTTTTGAATTTAAAATACAAGTTAAAAAAACAATTGAATTCAAAACCCAGGATTATGGCTCCTTCTCGTGCATGATATGCGGCAAAGGCTTGAGATTTGCAACAGTAGCTTGAGATTTTTCGGTGGCCTCATTATGATCTTCAACTTCATATGCTCCAATACGCCATGCCCCTGACCACGGACATTTGAGAAATTCCCACGACCATGATTCCCAGAAAAGGGAGACTGTTGTGCATCAACATTAGCTGAGGCAGAAGATATAGGAATGAACTGGGAATAATGCTAAATTCGGGCCTCACAGATCAATAACATAGAGTAGACCTCCTCCAACGTGAGCGAGTCACCACGAGCATGAACAGTGGTGACAAGAGAATCATATTCAGGCCCTAAACCAGCTAGAAGATAGCTGATGATATCATCAGGTTTCAGGGGCTGTCCGGTAATTGCTAGTTCATCCACTAGGTGTTTGATTTGCATAAAGTACTCATTAGCTGTTTGTGTAGTTTTGCAAGTTGTGGAGAGCTAAGACCGCACTTGAATTGTTTAAGCCCTGGACTGGGAAGCAAAGGCAAAACCGCAGAAGTGAGAGCCAGCCACACAGCATGAGAAGTAGTGCAGTGGGCAACCTGCGCAAGAACCTCATCAGTGAGAGAAGAATTGAGGCAGTTAAAATTAGATTGTTTTAAGTTTTCCAAGTGTCAAAAAGAGGATTGGGAGACTTTGTGCCATTGAAATCAACGAGTTCTTTCGGTGGTTGCTTAAGAGTACCATCGACATAACCAAAAACTTTTTGGCCTTTCAAATAGGGAAGCATAGTAGCCTTCCAAATAGAATAATTGTTGCGGCTGAGTTTAGTAACATTGAGGGATGAGGAATGATGGAAGAGCGGAAGGTGGGTGGGCAGAGCATCAAGTGTGGAGGAATCGGGAAAGGCTGACATGATGGAGCAGGAGACAAGGGGTAGCTCTTTTTTGAGTGACGTTGGTCAATCAAGCTGATACCATGTAGAATTCTAATAATAGATAGAGTTGAAATAATATTTGTGTTTTTTCTAGTTCTGATATAAATACAATGATGGCTTTAGATACAAATGTGAGAATAACGGTAAGTTTATTTTTTTAATTTAAAATACAAGTTCAAAAACAATTGAATTCAAAACCCAGGATTATAGCTCATTCTCATGCATGATATGCAGCAACGACTTTAGATTTGCAACAGCTAGAATTTGAGATTTTTCGATGGCCTCGTTATGATCTTCTGCTTTGTATGCTCCAATAGGACTCAACATTTTATGATGTAAGCACATAAGAATGGTAAAGACATATGTCTATCATAAGAAAGTTGGGATTACATTATTGGGAACATATGAATGGCATTTTATTCACATGACATCGAGGAAGAGAAGATTATCAAACAACCCCATTATCACTAATAAAAGAATAAAAATAATAAACAAATAAGCCCATTGTCAGACCCACAGCTAAAACCATTCAATAAAACGAGATCACTCAAAGTTATTATGGAAAGGATAACATTTTCCAAAACCCAAAGCAGACTCAAGTAAAACCACAGAATTAGGGGCTAGGAATGGGATCCACTCCTTTGCGTATGCAAACGATTTAAATGGCGAGGCGTTTTGAGGTCAGGAAGAGGAGGTTTATAGTAATGAGAAGGCGGTGGAGAATCATTTGACACCTAGTATTGTGTATACGGTCTGTACTATGGTGAGCGCAAACAGGAAGATGGCAGCAATAAGGGAGAGAATAGCCCAGGGATTTCTGAAATAGGTATGAATGAGATTGGCCCGCCACTTATTCCAGGGCTTCTTGCAGTACGCACTGACCCTTTTATGCACTACATCGAGGCTACTTTCTGGGTCGAGCGTTATATCCTTAGAGAGAGAGTTGAAGAGCTTGGCGACAGCTTTGTCACTTCCAATGGCATTCTGTATGATGCCGCTCGCATGCAGGAGGGAAACGTCCATCGCATTGTCGATGATGTTGTCCATGAAAAAGATATAGGAGGTAATCTCGTTGCCGGCCCCGACATGGAAACGCTCAAAGGCTATTAAATTCAGGAATATCGACTCGGTGGCATCGTCCACGATAATGAGTGGAAGCC